>SDWI01002112.1:0-12533 GCA_009193005.1 Lamellibrachia luymesi
CTAACCTACACTGCTCCTTAACTAATGCTGCTTTGTGTCCTCTGGTTCTACTGCCTTCTTTAAGGTAGCAGACCCCCAATGGAACTACAGTAAAGCTTTTAAGTCATTACCAGAATTCTATTAGACAATTAGAATGCTCATACATCGGTTTTGTAATGAAATTTTTTTTTATAATAAATTATGCAGTTTTAGTAGACATTCAATTGAGAAAAGGCACTTTTTAACTTGACATTCGACTTTACGGTCGATTTTCTCACGATCAATATTTTGCCATTATTAAAATGTTTCAAACATCATAACTTTGACATTTTTACAGATATCTACTTCAAATTTTAAACAGACATATAACATTCAGCTTGAAGGGATGACGAGAGCATTTAGCTCTGGTGTGTTTACAATTGGTGTATCATGCGTTTGAATTTATAATTAGGTTGGATTTTGTTGAAAATTTGAATTTGTGTCTCTAACACTTGCAAATATTACTTTTTTGCAGTATCCTTTCGTCATCCCCTGCAACAGTGTGTAATAAAAGTTGTGTGTTAATTTCAGTAACTCTTGACTTGTACTTTTCAAGATATGTTGTTTGAAAATGTTCATACATCTTGTCAATGGCGGCCATTTTGTAAGCTAATTTGCATAATTTATTTTAAAAAAATTGTTCATTACAAAACCGATGTATGAGCATTCTAATGGTCTAATAGAATTATGGTAATGACTTAAAAGCTTTACTGTAGTTCCATTGGGGGTCTGCTACCTTCAGTTTGAAGAACGTATTCCTATCACCATCCTCATAACCGTTCACTATTTTAAACATTTCTATTTGGTCTCCTCTTAGTCTCATGATCTCTAGTGTTTTCAAACCACATTGTAATAAGTGACTTTTGTAAACAAGGACTCTCAATTCTGGAATCATTTTAGTTGCTCTTCGTTGTATTCTTTCAAGCTTGTCTATGTCCTTTTTATGATATGGCCTCCATGCTTGAATACAATATTCAAAAAAACATAAGAGATTGGTTAGACATGACCTTGTTTTTAGGAACCCATGTTGAGATGTATTTATTAATATGCAGTAATGTATAGACGTGCGAAGGCTTGGGTGCGCGTCTATGGGTTTACCATCAGTTGCACAATTTGGCACATGTATATACTTTATTGCATGTCACGTACGTACAACTCTGTCTCTATGCCAGCGTTGCCAGGCAACATTTAGAAAAGACACATATTCAGCATATTGGGGGGGGTGCGCATCTATTAGTGTTGATCAATTATGTACAAAATATTTAAATTCAGCAAAACGTGCAATATATATAATTAACAAACGCTGAATATATTTGGTTCCGCATAATATAATTGAAATTTAAACAGTGTAGTTGTAATTGATTTGGAAAATTATGAATGTAATTGTAATTGAAATTAAAAATGAAATGTAATTGATATAATTTTTTGTAATTGGACTCACCCCTGATGTCACTTATCACTTATTTTTATTTGTATAAAAGTCAAACAAAGTTGGGCGGGTCCCGTGCAAATTTGTGAAATATCTCGCATAATGACAGCTACATCACAGCAAAAATAGCAAAACTGTTAACAAAATCCAAATTTTATAATAATGAATAATAGCATTTCAGTGAAAGTTGGCCAAAATGGTAATTTATTATTATTTAATTATTATTATCTAGTTTATAAAAAACTCTTCAAGTAAAAAAAATTGAAGTTTTGCTATCTAGAAAGCACTACCCTGACCAGATGTCCTTGTAAAATGCCACATTATGGTCATAATGTTATGAAAACCGACATTTGACCCACAAGGAATAATTCAGTAATAATTCTGTTTCAGTATAAGTTGGCCAAAACGTTAATTTATCATTCATCTCTACACACATAGAAAAAAAATCATGAAATGCCAAACACAAATTGAGATTTTGTTCTTAAAATCACTCTTAAAAAATGTTGCCTGTATGGAATGCGTTATAAACACGGTATATCTATAAAAAACAACCTCTGAGACAATAGTACCTCGCCAAGGTTAAAACATAATTTAGTTGTGCATTTGACCTTTCAGCGCTTTAGGCCAGTTTTTTATTTTTAGGTTTACAGATTTTTTACTCATGTCTAACATCGGAGGAGGGAAAACGTTTTACTGAGAAGAGAGATGAAGTGGGGAAAAGGGTTAACCAAAGCCAGTTATTTTTTTTTCAGTTTCTTTATGGATTACTACAGTAATGCCTAACATTGGAGCAGGGAACAAAGTTCAGCCAAGAAACCTGATGACACGTAAACTTTTAATAACAAATTTACAGACGGCCATGCACACTACACAGTTGGTCGCTTCAGCTTTCGTGCATGGTGGTTAACACGTTAAAATAAGGACATATTATATTCTATGCTCTTTAAATTTGCTTTCTGACAAAATCTCATTTGAAGAAAGTTTCTGTATGATACAATCATCCTTTTATAATAGTAGTAAATTAAGATATTGGTTGGTGAGTTCAGTTATATAAGCCTTTTTGAACTTCTCGTAACTCCCAATACTTACCAACTGACAAGATTATGTGCAGTGTGTTCAAATGGGTTATTTTATCATACTAACGCTGCTACATCAAACCAAAAAAGTGAGTGGATGACAAAGTCTCAGTTGTTAATAGTATTTTATAATAATAACGCTGGTACATAAAACAAACAAAGTAAGTGGAAGACAAAGTCTCAATTGTTAATAATATTTTTGCAGGAAGCTTGTCATATTTCTTGTTCATTCCCATCGGCACATCAAATGCTGAAGGCGGATGAACTGGCAGTACAGTTGTGTTTTCGTCGTTGTCTTCGACGATTACATCAACATATATAAACTTGCACCCAGATGGCCAAAACCAACAACTGCTTCCACGGTCATGTCACCTTCAACCATAACAGGTTTGACACTAGCTTCATCATTTTCTTTGGCATTGATAGCCTTTATTTTGGTTACAAGTGGCACGCTGTGTCTAGCACACTTGGCGACTGTGCAACCGTTATCACATCTAAGAAATTGCCGTTTGATTACGGTGGTACCGCAACATAATTCAAAACACGTGTATGTCGCCATGTTGGCAATGCCTGGAAATAGTCCGTCTATATTTCGTTTTGAAACTTTCATGACTATGGAAATTTTCTTACAAAACATTACTCACATCAATTTGGCATGAGACTGATCAATTGTAGTTTGCATAGGCAGTCGAAAAATAATGAGTTGTCTGCGTATTAATGTGGTACAACGCTACCGTGAATATATTACCCGGTGTCGTGAATATATTTTCAGTGTCGCACTTCTTCTCTGCCATTTGTTTTTAAAATAGATTATTCGTAATAAAAAAATCATCACGTGATAATGTCAGTGATACATTAAAAAATAAACTACTTTTAATTTTTTTAATTCCCAAAAATTTGGCGGCGGATCTGTAAACCCCAAAAAATAAAACCGTCGCCTTGTAAATTTTTTTCCATTTCGTACATTTACACTTCTATAAAACGCTTAATTTGTATGTTTTTTTTCACAATTTACGCACGCACACACACACACACACACATTTTTGTTGTTGCATGTTATTCCAACTGCTAGTACCAGGTACGGTTGTGTTTTCGTCGTTGTCTTCGACGATTACATCAACATATATAAACTTGGGTTTGTTGCGTGTTATTCCATGCGTGTGTAAATTTGTTGTATGTTATTCCATGCGTGTTACATGTTATTCCATGCGTGTGTAAATTTTTGGTTTTATGCTGTTTCAGATAATTGTGTTTTCTTGTGACATGCGTGGAAGCCGTTTGCGTCAGAAGTGTCAATTTACATTCGGTGGTGCTTTGAAGACCCCTACAAATGTGATGTCGGTGGAAACGGGTTAGAAACAGCAGTACCTTAACTATGAATGTGAATGTGCGCACTGATGCCATTGAGAAACAGTTCAAGTGTGAGACCTGTGCAGCACAGTTTGCGTGTTGTATGAGTTTGAAGACTCACGTACGCACCCATACTGGGGAGAAACCGTACAGATGTGACACCTGTGGAGTCCATTTCTCAAAGCGTGGTAATTTGAAGAGGCATGTCCGTGTCCACACTGGGGAGAAACCCTACAAATGTAACACCTGTGGAGCCCAGCTTACGTGTTGTATGAGTTTGAAGACTCACATACGCACCCATACTAGGGAGAAACCCTACATATGTGACACATGTGGAGCACAGTTTGGATGCAGTAGTGCTTTGAAGACGCATGTCCGTGTCCACACTGGGGAGAAACCCTACAAATGTGACACATGTGGAGCACAGTTTGGATGGAGTAGTACTTTGAAGAGGCATATGCTTGTCCACACTGGGGAGAAACCCTACAAATGTGACACATGTGGAGCACAGCTTTCATGTTGTAGGAATTTGAAGATTCACATGCGCACACATACTGGGGAGAAACCCTATAAATGTGACGGTTGTGGAGCAAACTTCTCACAGCTAGGTAATTTGAAGTCACATATGCGTACTCACACATTCAAAACACCATTTCAATGTGGCACCTGTGGAGTACACTTCTCACAGCGTGAAAAGTTGAAGAAGCATGTGCGTATCCACACTGGGGAGAAACCCTACATATGTGATGTCTGTGGAGCACACTTCTCAGAGAGTGGTAGTTTAAAGTCACACGTGCGCACTCACTCAGGCGAGAAACCCTTCTTATGTGACACCTGTGGAGCCCAGCTTACGTGTTGTAGGAGTTTGAGGATTCACATGTGCACTCATACTGGGGAGAAACCCTATAAATGTGAGTTCTGTGGAGTACACTTCTCAGGGAAAGGTAGTTTAAAGTCACACATGCACACTCACTCAGACGAGAAACCCTTCTTATGTGACACCTGTGGAGCACAGTTTATGTGGAGTAAGAGTTTGAAGAATCACATACGCACCCATAGTGGGGAGAAACCCTACATATGTGACACCTGTGGAGTCCATTTCTCAAGCCGTGATAATTTGAAGATGCATGTGCGTGTCCACACTGGGGAGAAACCATACAAATGTGACACATGTGGTACACAGTTTGGACGGTTTGACACTTTGAAGAGGCATATGCTTGTCCACACTGGGGAGAAACCCTACAAATGTGACACATGTGGAACACAGTTTGGACGCCGTAGCACTTTTAAGAACCATGTGCGTGTTCACACTGGGGAGAAACCCTACAAATGTGATGCCTGTGGTGCAGACTTCTCACATAGTAGTAGTTTACATTCACATATGCGCACTCACACACGTGAGAAACCCTTCATATGTGACACGTGAGGCAAAGTTTGCCAAGAGTGGCTCACTAAAGGTTCATGTACAAACTCACAATGGGTGAAACCAGGGTTGAAAAAAATCATGATTTTTAAAAAATAAAAAATCATGATTTTTTAAATAAAAAAATCGGATTTTATTATTTAAATCGGATTTAAGGTCACACTGGGGAGAAACCCTACAAATGTGACACATGTGGAGCACAGTTTGGACGCTGTAATACCTTGAAGAGGCATATGCTTGTCCACACTGGGGAGAAACCCTTCAAATGTGACACATGTGGAACACAGTTTGGACGCCGTAGCACTTTTAAGAACCATGTGCGTGTTCACACTGGGGAGAAACCCTACAAATGTGATGCCTGTGGTGCAGACTTCTCACATAGTAGTAGTTTACATTCACATATGCGCACTCACACACGTGAGAAACCCTTCATATGTGACACGTGAGGCAAAGTTTGCCAGGAGTGGCTCGGTAAAGGTTCATGTACAAACTCACAATGGGGAGAAACCAGGGTTGAAAAAATCATGATTTTTTTTAATAAAAAATCGGATTTAAAAAAATTTAAATCGGATTTATTTGATTTTTTTTAAATCTGGTATACACAATGTCATAAAATATTTTACTATCAGGTTATCTGGTGTACAGCTACTCAAGTGTCCGCACTTTGTGCTTTTGTATTAAAAAAACACAAAACTTTGTTGATCTCGATGGTCGTAAAAAATTATTTGTGTTAAATTCATAGTCATAAATCAATTATTGTTTTATTTTTTTGGAGCGTTTTAAATCATGATTTAAATCAATGGACAGTGGTGATTTATAGGTACTTACATGTGTGCACTCACACATGTGAAAAACACATTAAATGTGACATCTGTGGAGCACAAATGTGAAACCTGTAGAATATTCTTCTCACAGATTAGTAATTAAAATTATGCATCGTTATGAAACATGTCTGTACTATCCATACTGGGGAGAAACCCTACAAATGTGATGCACATTTTGCACACATTTCACATATTAGTAATTTACAATCACATGTGCACAGGAAGCTGTATGTATGTGACATACTGGGGGAGAAACCATACTAATTTGTTGAATTGAGGGACATAATTGTGTGACAATCTTTGGTCATACTCTAAAAGCATCTGCCTTTGCTTGGGCTAACACAGGAGTTTTTGGGTGTTATCACTTGATGTTTGTGCATATTTTGATTGTTTGATTTTGTATTAATATATGAACTGTCCCTGTTAACGTGCTAGGTTGCTTGGAACCATGCTCTTGGCATAAGCTTCCTTCACTAAGTTTCCTTGGTGTCTGTATGTTAGTTTGTTTTAGAGATGGTTGAGATAATGGGTGTGGTGAATGAAAGCTTCATGATGGCTTGTTGAACAGATGTGTGGCTTTTTATTTCGGTGATTTTGGCGGGATAATGAAGAAACATGTGCACACTCACACATTGTGACAATGTACCAGTTGATGTTTGCATGTCATATTGAACACAGATAATTTTGGTTTGACATTCAACTAATGTGAATATTATCCTGATTTATAAAAAAGTCCATGCTAATTAAATGCATTATGACATAATTGAAACTTGTGTGTATATTTGTGAATGTTCATAAGTTCATATTATAGTGCACATAGTCAAGAAAATTCATGAACTCTTTCAATTAGGTATTTTAAAATAAAATCACTGGACACTGTATTTATGAAAATAAAATGTTTGGACAAAATGATCGTCTATTTTTTAAAGTAAAAAATTATATTTGTATCTTCAAAGGGACTATATAGGACATTGATATTCATGTTGTTAACGTACACGTGGTTAGTGACCCAATATTAACGGCATGTAATATGCACATTATTCCACAAATTGAGAGAAATACGCCAGTTATGGGATTGTGTGTACATTAAATAATTTCGAATGCGATCAAGTATGCGTTGGTATAGACAGACGATGGGACGGTTTTCTCTGATTGTTCTTATTAATCTTCGTCAAATGTTGCCAAGGATACTGCTGCTGTCGGCAGGGCTGTGTCCAATTATGCACCAGGTAATTGCAATTGATTACAGCAACATTATGTAATTGTAATTGATTATGGTTTCAATTTTTTTTTGTAATTGTTATATTTTGTATAATTGAACATTTATTTCAATTACAATCAATTACAGTATGCTTCATATCACAAACTACCTGAACAACTATCAATAAAAATATAATTTAAGTCTTACACAGGTTGAAAATCAAGACTAATAATATCACCTGCTTATATGATCAAACAAGTGCACCATAAAAGGTCTTCCTTTTAAACAAAACTATAAGTTGTATTCTAGGCTTTTGTATACTTTTCACATTGTGGGATTTTGTCTCTAGGGATTATGTCTTAAATTCACAAATTACATATTGATCAGGGTATATATATATATATATATATATATATATATATATATATAAANATCATACCCTTTTATTAGTATTAGCACACCTGATGTTTGTGTGAACCAACAAGGACATTGTTTAGAATGCACTAAAAAATCCGATAAATGATCGATTGACTGGATGTTCTTATTGTTACTAACATACAGGCGTGATAACATGTATATATTTTATATAATAAAAATATGTTTTAAATGGATGTCTTTTATTTTGTATAATTCAAAGTCACAATTGAACAGAATGTACAAACATTACCGTTATATTTGTTTATCAATTGTGTACAAAATATTGAAATTCAGCAAAATGTCCAAAAATTTGTAATTAACAAATACTGAATATATTTGGTTAAGCATAATGTAATTGAAATAGAAACAATGTAATTGTAATTGATTTGAAAACTGTGGATCAACACAGTGGCTATACACTGTGGGTCGAAACAGCGGCTACACATTATGGGTCTAAACAGCGGCTATACACTGTGGGTCGACAGAGCGACTACACACTAAGGGTTGACAGACCTGGGGCCGAAGTACTCGGTAGTCGTGTACTCGAGTACATTTTTGAAATACTCGTACTCGTAGAAATTATGGTCAACTATTCGTACTCAAATTCGTACTTGTGTTCAATGCACTCAGATTTTACGAGTACATCTGAGTACTTTTTAATATGATATTGTGAAAATTATTTTATTTCTTATTTTATAAAAATAATCATTAACAACTACAACAATAATTTCAAAAAGCATGGTAGCAAATTGTATTACATGAATATGAATCAAATTAACAAAATTGTTTATGTTCTTGCATGCATCTCAGCTGAATTATATGTTTTCTAATAAAGGATCATTAAAAACACATTTATTATGTCAATTCTATTGCAATAACCATGATATTAATTGCAATGTAATAGTCCCTGGTTTTTAATAATTATTGTTACATTTAGTAGATGTGGTTTAATTTTTACTTGGTATTGATGAGTTTTCACAAATTCACACCGTGGATCACTTTTCTGCACATTGAATGCACTGAAGCCACAAAGGCTTCACTTCAAGAGGCAGGATCTTTTGATTCTTTTCCCAGTCAAAAACCCCTAGTTCATATCCATAGTTGTACTAGTTACCAGTCGAGGCCACAATCCTTGTGTTTGTTTAATTAAGCCAGGAAATCCAGTAAGCCTATAATGAAAGGGTCATTCATCAGTTAGCCATAAAATGCCTTTGTTGCTCTCACAAGTGACAGTGCTAAGTACTGCTAGCTGAGTATTCTTCTGAAGAAGTTTGGTGACTCAAGTTGAGCCCTGGACATTGGCAGATGCTAATCCACCCTCTCAACAAACATTAGTTGTGGATTTGTGGTCAGTGCCAGCCACAACACAGCACAACAACAGTGTTCATTGATTCAAAATATATCATATATATTTAATGATAATATTTCTTTATTTCTTTTCTCTTGTTATGTTGTTGTATAAAATGTATTTTGAAAAGTATTTTCAATTTAAATACCTCTGAACCAATATTTGAATGCATACCCTGAACATTTGAATGCGAATCGCACCTTTGAATGGAATGCAACCCCCAGTTTGGTCCAAAACATAAATAGTTTTTTTTACAGTTTTCCTCATAAAAAAGTCTGATCAACTGCCGTTGCATAATCAACTCTTCCTTAATTATTTAAATTCATTCACAATGTTTATTTTCAACAACAAGCTATTAATCACAAGAAAATCATTTATGAATTCTGAAAAATATATAATTTGAAAATATTGCAAAAAGGTCCAATCGTGGCCACGGTTTCCTCGATTGGACCACCCAATGTCTTCTGTCGGACCAACAGTAAAATGATTATATAGGACTAAGCATAATTATGAATTGATATATAAGTAACATAAAGTGTTCATTATAACAATAATAGTTATCATTTGTCAAATACAATATACTAATAAATACCTGTGTTCATTATCTTTGTAAATTGTAGTTCCAATCACCCTACACAATATCGCTTATCCTCTTTGACTGGACAAACAAACAAATTGTGTAGACCAAACTTTGAATTAATGCGTGAGTAAAATATAGTGTTCATTATGAACATAAAATTCATCAATAGTCAAATGAAAAGTTAACAGGGCCTAATGTTCATAGTCTTCTATCAATGGCTCTGGAATAGGCTAGCGGAAATGATCGACATCCTTTAGAGCCCACCACAACATGTTCTGTCTCGCAATTGCATGCACTGGCACCATAGAGTGTTTCATCACATCCATTACTCGTCTCACTACACCTGCATAGTGTCAAATGCAGTTCATATTCTGCTTCAGAGGCCATCGGAACCTGATCTGTTCCACAATTTACATGCACTGCACTGTCGCAGTATTTTCGTCAAATCCATTACTCGTCGCATCAAGCCTGGGTAGATTTTACCATCGTACAAAATGTTGTATCACTGCAATCGAATAGTTTTGGGTGGATAGAACTGTCGCGTGCTCTCGATTGAGTTGCAGTGGTCTTAGAAGTACACCTGTATTGGCTCTTTGGTGGGTGTACGTCTAGTAGACATAGCTTTCTCCAGTCCGACTTTGCTTTATTTAACTAGTTTCTTTCTTCGGTGGGCATAACTCTGGTACAGCTTCCGTGGCAACATCTGTTAGTGCTGAAGCTGCAACAGCTAGGGTCAGAGGTAGCGTAGGGTTGTGCTTTTGTGCAGCTTCCTTGATTACATTAGGGATAAGACCACTGTTGACCTTCCTATTTATTGTTTCACACAAATGTAGGGCGTATTAAATTGTTATATGTGAATTTAAACAGTGATGTGACATAAGTGTAACTGAGCAGGCATATTCACAGGTTTGTTTGTAGAAGCTATTGGCCGTTAAATGGTGCATTTTCTTGAGAGTTTAACAGGCTGAGGGATTTATGGGAATTGTTCTGCTATGGGCCATGTGGGCGCATGAATACATGGCTATTTTTGACAAAATTTATAGGCATCGCACGTCGGGGCGTTTTAAAAGAGCTGGGAGTAGGTGATTTTGAAAAACTTGGTCAGCATGTCAATGACATGATAGCAATTGTGGTGAAAACTGTTCAGAATTTTTGGTCAAGTTTTCTTATAATCAGACAAAACGTTAACATGGCCACCAATGCAATTCTCTACTGTGGTCTTACCCCAAATAGACGGAAGTCGTGGTCACAAACATGGTTATAAAATATTGATATGCCTATGTTTTGGTCATTGTTGTTAGCCTAATTGTGGATATTACAGGTAATTTAGATGAAATGATTAGTTTGTTATAATAAATTTCTTTTTTTATTTGCAATTCTGATAATATAATTAGAGCTTATGTTTTTGAAAATAAATTAATAAAAACCGTTGCTAACCTGCCCCATGTGTTTGACTTAGAAAATTGTCGGTTTCAGACTGGATAATATTATATTATTATTATATATATTATTGATTCTATCTAGTCAACAAGATCATTACTGGTTAAACGCCGCTACTATTCAAACTGTGTAACGGTCTCCCTTAGGAGGTGTCCAATAACCGCTCTACTAAATATAAAAAATATCAAATAAATGTACATTTTAGTTTTGTACTATAACGTTTGATGTGCACTAGCTGATATTTTGCGCAATTTGATGTTTAATGTGATATTTCATTAGTAATAAACACAAGTTTGTAATTTTTCATATGTTAAAATAACATTAAAGAGCTTGTGGTAAACTAAAAATCTACAATAAGCTATTTTTAGTATCAACAATAACTGTTGCCTTTCCAAAATGTCTATTCACCACATATCAATACCAATTTCATGTTGTGTGCAGTACGTTGTAGGGGCTTGGGCACAAAGAAACTAAGGTATGCAGCCATAATCTTAGCTATCCACATACATATATTTAGCTAACCATAACCCTAAACATGCAGTGGTTTACAGAAGATATAATCATTCCCATAGGCACAGGTTGATAGGAAAAGTGAACAGTTTGCTTGGAAAAGGCAGACAGCAGTAGCAGTCACAAATAACATGGTACATATCGGATGCCAAAATGGAAATTTGGTAAAAATTAGGGGGTATGTCACCAGTATGTGACGGAGCTGGTAGCCATTTTCTACTAGAACAGTCATTGATGATTTTTGTTTTGCGGCCCAGTGCATCAGCAACATTGTATCACAAATATGGACAGAATAGTTGTATTTTGGTTGTGTCAGATCAGCATTTTCAAATCTGGCCCCGACGGTCATCTGGTCATGTGATACCCTTTAAGGTGGCGTATCGAATCCAAGTCGTTCGCCTTGTATCTTATCTACAAGAAGTATTAAAGCAGCCACGTAAACAATAAAATTTGACAAACCTAACACATTTGAATTTACCCGAAATCCTGTTAAATGTGAAAAAAATTTAATTTTCTTACAAAGTTAGTTAAAAATCAAGCAATTATATGAATACTAATTTGAAAATAAATTCATTAGTATATTTAAAGAGACAGTAAGCAGGCTTCATTGGTTCGCAATGCTCTGTAAATCTAGTGTTCATGATCTATGATTTATCAAGTGTCAAAGTCGACCTATAATTAAATTGCATGACTAGTTTTCTGCTAATATTATGGGCAAGGCATTGTTTAGACTTGGCTGTCAAACAAATAATAATGACTTGAAAAGCAGGAGTGTTCCATAATGTGTCTACATATACATTGTGCCACAACTTGATCTAAAATTTGACACTTTAAAAAAAATAATTCCCTATTTGAGGTAAGACCACAGTTGACCTTCCTGTTTATTGGTTTACACGAATGTAGGGCGTATTAAATTG
>SDWI01002112.1:35815-56540 GCA_009193005.1 Lamellibrachia luymesi
CAGTTATTTAATTTTTGGTACTGTTAACAGTATCTAGTTTGACTTGTGCTATAAGTTGAACTATTAGTTAAAGAACATTGAATGGTTAGTTAGGATTTAGATTTTGAGCAGCTGTTACTACGTACGCTTTTGCACCTGAACCGGAACCGGAAACTGTTATGGAAGCCTTTTTTGAAAATGTAAGATTCCCCTCTGAGCCATATCAATGAATTGATCTTTTGTAGACATATTGTCCTTCTTTAACTTTGGAACTTTCTTGATTTTGCCACCAATGAAAATTAACTAAATTAATAAAGCGGAAGACTTGGAAGGTCTGCTAAAACACACTAACAAAAAGAAATGTAAGGGCTGGTTAAGGAGAATGGGGGCACGCATTTGGGGGGCAAGTTGGTTTGACTGGGGGGGGCAAATGATAGGGCTGGTGGGGCATTGCCCCCCCACTTTGTATGTTAAAAAACGCCCTGCTGAGGTTACCTTGGCGATAAAGTTCTGAAAAGGCTAACAAATTGAATGATACATCAAAAGACCATAACTTTCTAACCACATTATAATTATAAAGACTATAGTAATTTAATAGAACATTGCCAGGTGCTGGGAGCAACTAGATCTAGAAACTCTGTTTATATCAGCTAACCCTATATGGTCGTCAACGGGAAACGTAACAATAGGCTGAACTCCCCAACACGCCTATGAGCGCCAACCAAACATTCCCATATTCTGATCATTCTTTCGCGGGAGACATGGTCAAACTCGAGGTGGGCGTGTTGTGTACACGTGAGTGCGGTGACCGTGTGCAGTGAATGACTGAACGACGTCACCGACAATGCTAAGAATGACTTTGGGGATCCCCTGGACGCTATGCATATCCCCTGTGCTAGATCAGTGTATGAAAACGTCAGACTGCCACTAAAGAATTTGTACGTCGTAAGTGACAATTTTGATCTTGTGTTGTGTCTTGGCAATGCCTTTGTCCCCCATTGACATGCAATTACAATGGATTTTTTGGTACTCAAAAAATGGGGGTCCGGACCCCATGGACCCCCCTCTGGATCTGCCTATGTAACAGAAGAAGTGTAATATAGTTACATGTAATAAATATATAAAGTAAGTTATAATATATAGTCATAGACATAATATACATAATGATGTTGTATAGAAGGGTGTAGTTAAACTATCATTTCAGATTTACTCCATTTTATTTAGATATAAATTATTTCATATACCAGTAGTACACATCTCAATCAGTAATTACCAGTATTACTGCAGTAGATGGTGTATGAACAGTAAACCACTAATGTAAGGCCGTCCACTAGGTGATGTTCTACAGACGGAATAGCCAATAAGTCATTGTTCCGGGAGCCCAAAGCATATTTTATTGTATGTGTAATTATTTCCCACTTGGTGGAAAGTTGCATTATTACGTTATCTAACTACATATTCCAGTGAAATCATTATATAGATCACGCAATCCACGCTATTAGCAATTCAATCTGGTTCCGGGCTCGTTCAGGCTAACATTCAGGCCCGAAGCTCCAATACCACCGGCAACTGAATCAACAACTCAAATTAATTCAATTACAAGTTTGGATTATGTGATGATTGTCAGTAGACATTACTACTGGGTGGAGCAGTATAATCAGGATATTTACGCCAATGGTAGTTTAGAGAATGAAATCACCAGCTCTGTGAGTCCACAACAGGTTTCTTCCATTTCCCTGTGTGAGGTCTTTTACTTCCCCTGGCATAGCCATAGACACCAGATAGAAGGGACCAGTGGCTTTTACTGTCTCTTTCGAAAGACACAGGCAAAGTGGGGTGAACGAAGTTGCCCAAGTTTCGAAACGGCAGTACGTGGTTTTGAACCCTGGTCCCTTCGACCGAAAAGTCCGACGCTCTACCGAAACAGTTTTGAACCCTGGTCCCTTCGACCGAAAAGTCCGACGCTATACCACAGGTGGTTTTGAACCCGTCTTCTCGACCGAAAGTCCGAAGCTCTAGCCTCTACCACTCGACCACCATGCACCGGTATGAAAGCCGAGCACTGTAGCTGGGCCTGTGTGTAAGCTTTACTCTTATGATAAAATGTGGTATTGAAATAAATTAATGTGATATGCTAGTGTAATGTGGCACGATAATCTTTCTGTTCTATCAGGTCCCTGACTGCAGTATGACATCCCAACCGAATGTATTGTTATCATAATATACATAATACAGTACTACTTCTGAGCTCGGGTTTTTATTTTTACACACAATAGAAGTTTTTGTATTATTATAAGTTGGAGGGACCAGGGAAACACTTAACAGAGAATGATGGGTGGATAGTAATGTCATATTTGCCAGTAGCTCAGAAATTGCATAACGGCACCGGCTAATGATTCGAGGTATGATAGGTATTCGTATTATTGAAGTTCATATTAACAAATTTGTATTGTATTTAATACTATTTATAGGTGGGTGAATATACAGTAAAAGGTTTTTGGACTGGTCTATTTTAGGGTGAAACAGGAAGAAGAGTAAAACTGTAATACTTTGCATATGAAATACATTTGTAAATTATATAAAAGACTATCATAAATAAAATATGTTTACATTCATCCTCTTCAACAGTGTTTTTCAACATGGTTTAAATACACCACACCACACCACACCACATAATCATATGTGTAACTGAACAGTAATCATAGATTCATAATCGCACTACATAAAGAATATAGGTCACATAAGAGAGACGTAACAAAATATTTAATTGCATGTAGCAAACAACAACAACTTCTCAGTATCCAAGCATAATTATACATAATTATTATATGAATCAGAATTTACCAAACATTTGCACATGTACTATCCATATATAGATCGAACATGTTTTGAACACACGCACACACACATGCACATGTGTGTGGATATACACATTGATGTATAGATACATACAATTAGAGTTACTTGACTTTTGTTTGTATTGTCATGGTTTCCTCTTCCAGGCATACTGGTGTGCTTTAAACATTTCATAACCACATGATGTATGCAGCTAAGCAATTTACTTTCAGGTATTAGTACATTGTTTGTACCACAATCATAGAATATCTGTGTATCAGAAGCATTTGTAGAAGATGTATATCTACTTAACAATGAGTCATTGTAATAATTTGATATAATTATTTATACAATTTGTTAAAATTATTGGACTTTGATTGACTGCCTATTTCCAATTCAATTAACAGTTGTAAACATTTATGCAAGCCTGTAGAGTATACAGTATGATGGGGTTGGCCATTGGATCATGCTTATGAAACATAACATTTAAAAATGAATTATTGCAGCTTCCCAGTATACTAGGCATGAAACTTTGTGGCAGCAATCGACTACCAGAAACACAAAGGGTTGCCCCTGAAGACAAACCACAAAGGCCATTGTGTAAGTATAGCTTATATAATATTGTTATTAGACACAATAGTGTATTCTATGACACAGTGACATTCCATTACAGCACAAATAACACTTTTGATTTTACTTATTTAGTGGTTAATAAAGAAGACTAGGTAATGTTAAATTTCTTTGTGATTAAACAAATTATGTTTGAGATGGCAGTTTACACTACAGAAAGAAACATTGTTTGCAGATGAAACATATTTGAAATGTGAGGTTTATTGTGTTGCAATACACAACAATTAACACAATGCTTAATAAAAACATTTTTGTACATTATGTTCTACATATGCATCCATATCCAGTATTTTCACTAACTTTATATTCATGTTCAGTATTTTAGCTATTTACATTGAAACTGTGTATCCGGTGCCAGCGTGTGGAATTGAAAATCAGTTTCTCTCCAAATGCCATCATTCCTAACAAAAGCAGTTCAGGGTCTTGTCATCTAGTTTGTTTATTAATTTACAGTTAATATGACAGACTCAACAAGATACGGAAAATGGACAATTTCCCAGAGCGCTAACTAAAACATTACAATTACATTGTCAGCCTGCAAGAGACACTCATCTGTGCCTAGACAGATGACAAACTATCCAAAGCCTGGAAGCATGGCTTTTCAAGCCTGCCGATCAGGAAAACATTGCCGCCACCATTGCAACAACCATTGCACTCAATTCTGAAAAATTAAATGTTACTCGTGTGGGTGACAGCAGGTCACAATGTACATGAAAAGCAAGCTTATAACAGGTAACCAACATGTCAAGGTATAACAGGTATATCTTTTTTGTAATACCAAAACAAATTCAAAAGAAAATTTTTTTTTTTACACCTGAAAGCAATGTAGTTGGAATTCTTTCAACGGTACTTTATGAAGTGTAGATAATTTTAAGTTAATCTATGAATTTTGAACCAAGTGTACTATCCATTTATATTAGGGAATGTCTAATTTGTCATACAACAGTTTGGTTACCTGTTCCCAGCTTCCCGTAACAAATATGTAATTTCAGAAAATTATGTTGTGTACAGTTCACCATACTACACATATATGAGGGGGCATGGTAGGAAATGGGAGGTTGGTCCAAAAAATTGGTGGGAAGTTGGCCTCACAAATAGATGGGATTGGTGGGAGGTGGAACACCCAACCCCCCATAAGACATCGTATATGTCTTACAGGCTGGTGGATTTTGTCAGAGAGCATGTTGCAGAACAGTAGCTCGAAGTCATTGCCCATTTCGCTATGATAATTGCACGAACACCAACTTCCCACTGGCCCTGGCTTATTTGTCATGATGTGAAACACGAGGCCTGGCTCCTTTTCTTCCATCTGTAGAAGCAGCCCCCTTTGCCTGTGGTTCAGTCTGGTCTTTAGTGGCATCGTGAAAGGAATAAAAAAGGCACCTTAGAATTATCATGTTATATATTTATTTGATAATTATTTAATAAAAAAATGTTGGTGTGCATTTCATTTGTTATTTAAATAATATTTACCTGTATAAGCATTTCTAAATTTTAGGCCAAATGTTGTCCCTGCCTATTTCTAAACATTTGTGCAATGTGGAATGTTTACCATGATAATATGCAAATTTGTCACTGCAAATTATATTATCTAAAGTTCATAATTACTTAAAGGTGCTTAATCAATTTGAATTTTTTGCTAGTCTCATTTGAAATTAATTTTGCAAAAAAACAAACCTACCTAGTTTTTGACTCGAAGGTGGGGGGTAGTAAGATTCTGGAGAAAATTTAAGAAAAAGCGATAGTTCCACTGCCAAAGTGGTAGACTCTGCAATGTCCTGTCACCTACATGACTCATATGTATCATGGCTGTTGCAAAGGGCTGCATGGATATTATGTGCACTTATAACTGTCTATAATGTTTCGCCCACAACTTGAGATGTCGATCAATAGATAATATCTTCACCATCCATTTGTTAAGTTGTATGCCTTTGATATTGTATCTCTAATAGTAATAATAAAATTTGTTTTCACTTTTGTTCAATAAGTTATTATTCTACAGATTATTTCCTGTATTGAAATATGGTGCTTATGCAGATATGTGCTTGTCAGTGATAGGTAGCATGTGAACTGCATGACATGCTAATTGATTAAATCCTTAAAATTACGGTAATCAAACTCAGCTCTGCTGGGTATATTACTATATTGTTTAGATATTATACTGTATAATTTATTTGATATAACTTATTTCACTACAGTTGATTGTATGCCCAGAAATACCTAAAATGAGGTTAAGAATACAGAAACCCTTGTATTCTTCATCAGTTGTATCATTGTTATTAAAAGTATGTACTGCAATCAGGGTTGACTGAATTACTTTAAGTTTGTACTTGAGTAAAAGTAAAAGTAATTCACCTAAAAACTACTTGAGTTAAAGTAAAATTACTTTGTAGAAAAAGTACTTGAGTAAAAAGTAAAACTACTTTTCAAAAGTACTTGAAGTAAAAGTATAACACTTAGAAATAGCAACAAAATCATGAGTAATATTATATAAACTTGCATCTGACAACTATTTTGCAACCACTGTGCCAATAACAATGTGCTCCCAGACAGCCTTAGCTGGTCAATCGGTCTGCCACCATTGAACACGGTGCTCACTTGGATGCTTGGAAAATTACATTATCTTTATTTTAATGAGAGCTCACAACATCAAATAATTTCAGTTAAATACAGAATAATGATGAGGCACAATCTGTCTTTTTATCGACCTGTTCCACTGGGGTATGGGAGGAGCTAGATTGTACAACAGGATATGTATATGCAGGTGTGATTGTATCTGAGTAGGTAGAGGGTCAGTCCAGTACTAGTAGTAGCCTCTCGGGGAAACTGGTCAGGGGTAATACAACATAGCACTGCCCATAGTAAAATTAACAAAGACATTTGTTGCCTAGCTGATGAAGCCATCTGGCTTGTGAACCCCCACCTTTTCATGTCTTATCAGCTCACACAAACATTGAAACAACACGCTGCAAATTTTAATATTTATAATATGTATTGGAAACTTACTGATTAATAGTTTATATGGTGCAACGGAGACATTTGCATCGTGGTTTGAGATAGCGTTCTAGCATTGTGTGCTCGAAGTGACATTTTACGTCAACGGCCTTGACCTGACCTATGCCAATATTTGGCAGACTTCGTTCACTTACGTAGATATAAAACAGTGGTTGCGTCGATTTCCCGAAGAGACTCAGAGAGGTATGCATGCAAATATGATCGCGAACTGGCATGCGATTGAATGATATTAATAGCTTTTGGCCTGGTGACTATGAACAATTTTTAAATGTCGTTGACGGTGGAGCGCCACCGGCAGCAGTGGTTTCACAAAAAAGTAACGAAAATATATTGCGAAGTAAATAAAAGTAATGGAGTAAAAAGTCGCGTTACTTTAGATAAAACTACTTCGTTACAAGTAAAAGTATTTAGTCAAAATTCTACTTTGTTACACGCCAATTACTTGAAATAACTACTCAAGTAATATTGTAATGAAGTAACATTTAACAAGATTTAACAAGATTGCCATCCCAAACAACAAGTTCCAGATGGCAAGTGAAGTGGACAAGGAAGCCATTGGCTTATCCAGAGTCCAACAATTTTCTCATCTATGTGTAGCCCGCCCTTATCAAATATCTGTCAATTCTATTTTTAAACATTCACACTACTTTAACACAATCATTTGGTAGTTTGTTCCATTCACTTATCACCCTCTGTCCAACCTACACTGCTCCTTAACTAATGCTGCTTTGTGTCCTCTGGTTCTACTGCCTTCTTTAAGCTTAATGAACATATTCCTGTCAACATCCTCATAACCATTCACTATTTTAAACACTTCTATTTGGTCTCCTCTTAGTCTCCTGGTCTCTAGTGTTGTCAAACCACATTGTAATAAGCGACTTTCGTAACTAAGGTCTCTCAATTCTGGAATCATTTTAGTTGCTCTTCGTTGTATTCTTTCTAGCTTGTCTATGTCCTTTTTATGATATGGCCTCCATGCTTGAATACAATATTCCAAATGTGGTCTAACTATTGCAAGCACAAGGATACCCCCCTTCATTGATGTCATCATCGAAAACGATGGACAGCAAAGAAGACAGGGGTACAATTAGCTGTTTCTCCTTACACATGATAGTTCTCCTATTTAGCCCTAAAATTTGATTTCCTTTCGAAGCAGCAATCCCACATTGCTCTGAAACTTTCATGTCAGCACTAAATGTTACTCCTAAGTCCTTTTCTTGTGTGGTTCTACCTAGTACAGCATCCCCCATTTTATATTCTTCGTCCATGTTTCCATGTCCTATGTGTATATATTTACACTTCCCAAAATTGAATAACATTTGCCATTTTTCTGACCACTTAACTAATTTATCTAGATCATCCTGTAATCTTTGTTTATCTGTATCATTAGTAACCTTTCTGAATAATTTTGTGTCATCTGCAAATTTGAGTACTTTGCTAGATATGTCATCTTCCAAATCATTTATATATATATTAAAAACAGTATAGGGCCTAATACTGATCGCTGTGGTACCCCACTCAAAACAGATTTCCTGTTTGAAATCTCACCATCTACTATTACTCTCTGTTTTCTGTGTGTAAGCCACTTTTTTATCCAGTTGATTACATCATTACCTATGCCATGGGCTTTTAGTTTAAGTAACAATCTTTGATGTGGCACTTTATCGAAAGTTTCTGAAAATCTAAGTAGACAACATCCACTGGTGACCCGTCATCTACCCACTTTGTAATTTCTTCCAAAAAACATAAGAGATTGGTGGTTAGACATGACCTTGCTTTTAGGAACCCATGTTGAGATGTATTTATTAATTTATGTTTTACAATGAATTCCACCATCTCTAATTAATGTTTCGTGTAATTTACATACAACTGATGTTAAACTCACTGGTCTGTAATTTTCTGGCTTGTTCCTCGATCCCTTCGTAAATAGCGGCGTAATGTTTGCCTCTTTCCATTCTGAAGGAACTATCCCTTCTTCTAGTGACAATAATATGCTCAACAATTTCCTTAAGCAGTTTTGGTGGTATCCCATTAACTCCAGGTGATTTATTATCTTTCATCTTCTAAATTTTGTTTGCTATCATTTCAGGAGTTACAAATAACTGCCCTAAATGATGTGATGTATTGCCCTCAAATTTAGTAAATGGAACTGGAAGTGAGCTGATATCTTCTGTGGTACAAACTGAGCTGAAATACTCATTCAGGACCTCTGCCATTTGAAACCCGTCTGAAATTATGTTTCCCCTGTTGTTTTCCAGTGGTCTGACCTTATCTCAAACTTTCTGTTTACTCCTTACATAGGCATAGAAACTCTTGCTGTCATTTTTTATATTACCTGCCAATTTTTGTTCAAAGGTTCTTTTAGATGTTCTAATTTCAGTTGTAGCTAGGTTAAGTGCCTCTTTGTAATTTTCAGTCTTCATCCTTTCTGGGGATGCCTATAAACCCTCCACATAGTTTGCTTAAACACTATTTTTCTAATAGCTTCTTTTGACAAGTGTTTCTTTCTAGACTGTTTTCCTTTTACCCAATGGTTCATGTATTTTTACATTGTCCACTAATTCTTTTTGTGATGATAAAACTATATATAATACATTTTTCCCCTGGCTGGTTCCAGCACGTGCTGAGTAAGGAAGCTCTCCTGAATTAAAAATATAAATTGTTGGTCCTAACCCCCTGTACTCTCCAGAGATGTCCATTGTATATGTCTATGGTTAAAATCTCCCATTATGATACATTACCCTTTACTAACTTTATTGTTGATATTTTTTATGGTGCCCAGTGCATTGGTAACATTGTATAAACAATTTGGAAACAATAACTGTATATTTGTTGTGTCACAACCACTGAAAACATTGAGTAGATCTTCATTTTCAAATCTGTCAGCAAAGTGAATCTAGTCGTGTGATACCCCTTGATTGGGGTGTATCCAAATCAAACCGTTCTCCTTGTATTTCATCATATAGAAGCATTGAAGAAGTCACATAAACAATAACGTTTGACAATTCTGACACATTGGAATTTACCGGAAATCCTGTTAAATGTGAGAAATTGTAAATTTTCTGACAAAATTACAAAATGTTTGGTTACAAGTCAAGCAATTATATCAATATTAATATCAAAATAAAGTGATTGGTATTTTGAAAGAGACAATAAGCAGGATTCACTGGTTCACAATGTTCCAGAAATCTATTGTACATGATCTGTCATTGATAAAGTTTCAAAATTCACCATGTGACTGGTTTTCAACTAATACTAAGGGAAACAATTTGGGATCTTTCTAAATAAAAAGCTCTTCTATTTAATAACCGGAAGCCATGGTCACAAACACGATTATAAAACGTTGATATCCTTATGTTTTGGTTGTTGTTGTTAGTTTAATTTACAGGTAATTTGGATGAAATTAGTGGTTTGTTATAACATATTTCTGATAATTTTTATAATTTGCAATTCCAATAATATTAATAAGGCTGATATTTTTGAAAAGTACCAATTCTTGGTATAAACATGAATTCTTGGTATAAACATGAATTATTGCCTTTCCAAATGTATAATGAAAACATGTCAATACCAATTTCTTGTTGTGTGCATATTTTGTATATGCTTAGTTAACCCCATATCTAGCTAACCCCACCCCTAACTAACTCCATCCTTCGCTAAACCTAACCTTAAACCAGAAGTGGTTTCCTGAAGATATAGTCATTCCGATAGCACATATTGATAGGAAAGGTAACAATTTGTATGGAAAAGCATAAAACAGTAGCAATCAAGGTTAATATGATACAGATCAAATGTCTAAATTTAAATTTGGTAAAATTTAGGGGGTATGACACCACTAAGTGATAATTGTTATGTGGCCCAGTGCATTTTTAACATTGTGTAACAAATTTGGATAGAATAGTTGTCAATTGGTTGTGTCACAGCCATTGGATACATTGATTAGATCAGCATTTTCAAATTTATATGCAACAGTATATGGTCATTTGATATATCCTTGATGGGGGCGTATCCAAATCAAGTCGTTCGCCTTGTATCTCATCAAATAGAAGCAAGGAAGCAATCGCATAAACAATACATTTTGACAAGTCTGATGTATTGGAATTTACCTGAAATCCAGTTAAATGTGAGAAATTGTTAATTTTCTCAAAAAAATACGTAATGTTTGGTTACAACTCAAGCGACTATATCATTATTAATATCAAAATAAATGTATTGGTATATTGAAAGAGAACATAAGCAGGCTTCACTGGTTCCCAGTGCTCCAGAAATCTAGTGTAAATGATCTGTTATTGATGAAGTTTCAAATTCGACCTATAATTAAATGGTGCGACTGATTTTCAGCTAATATTACCGGAAAGGCATTTTTAAATGTTTTGTAAATAAACATATCAAAAACATCGGTTGCAAACCTGCCCCATGTCGTTTGGTTTAGCCAGGTAGCCATTTTGCAATAGCAAATTCATTGGTGATATTTTTATGTTGCTCAGTGCATTGGTAATATTGTGTAAACAATTTGGAAACAATAATTGTATATTTGTTGTGTCACAACTGCTGGAAACATTGAGTAGATCAGCATTTTCAAATCTGTCAGCAAAGGGAATCTAGTTGTGTGATACTCCTTGATTTGGAGCGTATCCAAATCAAACCGTTCGCCTTGTATTTCATCAAATAGAAGCATTGAAGCCGTCACATAAACAATAACGACAATTCTGACACATTGGAATTTACCCGAAATCCTGTTAAATGTGAGAAATTGTTAATTTTCTGACAAAATGATTGGTTACAACTCAAGCAATTATATCAATATTAATATAAAAATAAACTGATTGATATTTTGAAAGAGACAATAAGCAGGATTCATTGGTTCGCTATGTTCCAGAAATCTATTGTACATGATCTGTGATTGATCAAGTTTCAAAATCGACCTATAATTAAATGATGTGACTGGTTTTCAACTAATACTAAAGGAAACAATTTGGGCTCTTTCTAAATAAAAAGCTTTTCTATTTAATATACGGAAGCCGTGGTCACAAACACGGTTATAAAGTGTTGATATGCTTATGTTTTGGTCGTTGTTGTTAGCTTAAGTTACAGGTAATTTGGATGAAATTAGTGGTTTGTTATAACACATTTCTTATAATTTTTATAATTTGCAATTCCAATAATATAAATAGGGCTCATATTTTTTAAAAGAAATAAATAAATAAAAACTTTTGCAATTCTGCCCCATGTTATGTGTGTTTGACATAGAAAATTGTAGGTGTCAAGTTGGATAATAGCATATCATTATATATATTTTAGTGATTCCATCTAGTCAACAAAATCAATACTGGTTAAACGCTGCTACTATATCTACTGTTTAACAGGCTCCTTTAGGATGTGTCCTATAATCAAAGTACTCAATATAGAAAATGTCAAATAAATGTATATTTTTGTACCATAATGGTTGATGCACACGAGCTGATATTTTGTGCAAAATTAATATCATATTTAATTGTTAATAAACGCAATTTTTTTATTGTTCATATGCACAAATAACATGAAAGAGCTTTTGTTAAGCTATGAGCAGATAATAAGCAATTCTTGGTATAAACAATAACTGTTACCTTTCCAAATTGTATAATGATTTACACTATATCTAGCTAATACCATATACATAGTTAACACTATCCCTAGCTAACCCTAACCCTAAAGAAGAAGTGGTTTACATGAGATATAACCATTCTTATAGGCACAGATTAAAAGGAAACGTGAAAATTTGCTGGGAAAAGTCATACAACAGTAGCAATGACGATGAGCAACGTACCAAAATCAAGCCCTTCACCTTGTATCTCATAAAATAGAAGCACGGAAGCACTCACATAAACGATAAAATTTGAAAAGTCTGACACGTTGGAATTTACCCGAAATCCTGTTAGATGTGACATATTTTTAATGGTGTTATAAAATTACGCAATGTTTGGTTAAAATCAGGCAATTATATGAATATTAATATGAAAATGAACTAATTGGTAACTGAAGGAGACAACCAGCCTGCATTGGTTCACAATGCCTTACAAAATGTAGTGTACATGATCTGTGTGTGTTAAAATTTCAAAATCGACCTATAATTAAGTTATGTGACTGGTTTTCAGGTACTTCAGGACTTTAAAAAAAAATTAATAAATCAATAAAAACGTTTGTTAACCTGCCCCATATTGTGTGAGTTTTACATTTAAAATTGTCAGTGTGAGGTTGAATAAAAATATATTATTATATACATTTTATTGATTCCATCTAGTCAAAAAAGATCATTACTGGTTAATCGCATCTAATATATATATATACTGTTGAAATTTCTCCTTCAAGATGTGACTATAATCTATGTACTAATTAAAGAAAAAGTCAAATAAATGTACATTTTAGTTTTGTACTATAACGCTTGACGAGCACGAGCTGATATTTTGTGCAAATTGATGTTTAATATGATATTTATTCATTAGTAAACACAATTTCTTATTGTCCATGTGTTCAAATAGCATGAAAGAGCTTTAGGTAAGCTAAAAACAGACAATAGGCAATTCTTGGTATAAACATTAATTGTTGCCCGAAATGTATAACGAAAACATGTCAATGCAAATTTCTTGTTGTGTGCATATTTTGTAAGTGTTCAGTTAACCCCATATCTAGCTAACCCCATACCTAGCTAACCCTATCCCTCGCTAACCTTAACCTTAAACCAGAAGTGGTTTCCAGAAGATATAGTCACTCCGATAGGCACAGATTGATAGGAAAGGTAAAAGTTTGCATGGAAAAGCATAAAACAGTAGCAATCAAGGTTAACATGATACAGATCAAATGACAAAATATAAATTTGGTCAAAGTTTGGGGGTATGACACCACTATGTGAGGGAGAACGGTTTGATTTGGATCACTAAAATCACTAAAATATATATAATGATATGCTATTATCCAACCTGACACCTACAATTTTCTAAGTCAAACACACAACATGGGGCAGAAATGTACATTTATTTGAGTTTTTATTTATTTATTTATTTTCAAAAATATGAGCCCTATTTATATTATTGGAATTGCAAATTATAAAAATTATAAGAAATGTGTTCTAACAAACCACTAATTTCATCCAAATTACCTGTAACTTAAGCTAACAACAACGACCACGCAATGGGCAACATAAAAATATCACCAATGAATGTACTACAACGACCAAAACATAAGCATATCAACACTTTATAACCGTGTTTGTGACCATGGCTTCCGTATATTAAATAGAAAAGCTTTTTATTTAGAAAGAGCCCAAATTGCTTCCCTTAGTATTTAGTTGAAAACCAGTCACATCATTTAATTTATAGGCCGATATTGAAACTTGATCAATCACAGATCATGTACAATAGATTTCTGGAACATTGCTAACCAATGAATCCTGCTTATTGTCTCTTTCAAAATACCAATCAGTTTATTTTGATATTAATATTGATATAATTGCTTGACTTGTAACAAAACATTTTGTAATTTTGTCAGAAAATTAACAATTTCTCACATTTAACAGGATTTCGGGTATATTCCAATGTGTCAGAATTTTCAAACGTTATTGTTTATGTGATGGCTTCAATGGTTCTATTTGATGAAATACAAGGCGAATGGTTTGATTTGGATACGCCCCAATCAAGGGGTATCGCACGACTAGATTCCCTTTGCTGACAGATATAACAGTATAGACTTTTGCTGACAGTATAAACAGTATATTTATTAGATGCGATTAACCAGTAATGATCTTTTTTGACTAGATGGAATCAAACAAATGTATATAATAATATATTTTTATTCAACATTACACCGACAATTAAAAAAAATATATATAAATTAATGGGTCTTCTCAAAAAAGTTAATGGATCGTCACAAAGTATGTAAGAAACTAGCTAACTTGATCGTCTCCAAAAATTAAGGGACCATCTCCAAAATTAAAGGTGTCTTCTCAAAAAAGTTAAGGGATTATATAAAAAAGTTTAACTAGTCATTACAAATGAACCTGCTGATCGTCTCAATAAAATAAGGGATCATTTCATAAAATATGGGTCTTCCCAAGCGGTCACTTCATATAATTAAGGGAAATCTAAACATAAGGATTCATAACAAAACACAAACTTAAGGGGTCATAAAAAAAATGATGGGGTCACATTGAAAACATAAGGGGTTATCTCAAATAAATTAAACGGATTTAAAAAATAAATTAAGGAATCATTTTGGAAAATGTAAGGGTCATTTAACAAAATAACTAGCTCATCATCTGAAAAAGTTAAGTGGGCTATCAAAACATTAAGGAGTCATCTAAAACATGTAGTAAGAGGGCCATCTAAAACTCACCCTCTTATTTTACGTTTTGAGGTGATCGCTTTTTAATTTAAAGATTACCCTTTAGTTTCGGGTATTATATCTTAATTTTCATAAATTTTAAATGTACCCATTGATTATCCCTTAAATGGAAACCAAAAGGCAATTTTTTGGGTGATGCACCTAAAAGAATGAATAGAAACTAACCATTTGCAACTACAATCAACAATATCACGCCAGTGGTTTATTAGGAAAAGCTTGTTGAACAAACAGCAACCATATTTCATGGGCCACGCCATTGCTGTCGATAAACCTACGTAGCGAGTTCCTGCTAATTTCTACAAGTTTTTTTTATGAATATTTGCATTTTCGACCGGCCGATTATTACATTACCGGTAATGTAATAAAAACGATGAAGATGATTATGATGACGATGATGATGAAAATTATAAATAGTAATGATGATGATGATGAATAGGAGGAGAAAAATGAAGATAATTAAGGGTTTATCTTAGTGATGATGATTATTACGATGATAATTATTATGATAATTATTATTACGATGATGGAGACAACTACGTCAACCTCATTGTCCTACTCCTCCACCTCCTCCTCAACATCCTCATGTTCACCCTTATCATGACTAGCAATACTGTTTTCAGCCTTGGCGTCGTTCCCTTAAATAAATGTACTTTTTTGCCCACTTCAAGGGGTGATTTCGGGGGCAATCCACCACCCCGGCAGCAACTAATTTTTGAACAAAATACATGTTACTAGGCAAAGAGCTAGAAGCACCACTAAACATTGTGATGGATCCGTCAGTTAGCATGACGCTTTGCGCCATCTTACTCAAGTGAGGTTAAAAATCACATATCCTCCAGCTATCGAATAAAGATTATTGTGACAAGACGTGTTTATATACCACGATGGTGATGGATGAAATAACAGTTAATAACATGCAAATGAAAATATAATTTATCTTAACAATTTAGCTGAACAAAATAATGACAAATTAACAAGACACGTTGCTCCACCTTACTCATGTTCGAATGAAAATATCCCTCTCTCCCTCCCTCCCTGAGTACAACGGCATTAAGTGCAGACGTCTGATTACAACGGCATTAAGTGCGGACGTCTGAGTACAACGGCAGTAAGCATGGACGTCTTACTAGAAATTAACTGCAAAACGGCGTGGCGATTCTTCTTTTCTCCACCTGCGCGCTGTTAGTGTTCGGTTGCGTAACTCCTCAACATATACATATCATATTATATGTTATTATTATGTAATCAAAGAACTTAAATATAAGAAGACAGTCTCATGTGTTTCCCACGAATTATGCAAGAAAATTGTTTACACATTTAGTCGGAATCAACAGCCCACACACATACTGATTATATGTAGTAAATATCAATGGATTTTAGCTGCTATTAAAGGAGGTTGTCTAAATAATTAAGGTGAGCAACTCAACATATAAAATGTAGGGGTACATTTAAAATTTACGACATTAAGAGATAATCCTCAAGACTAAAGGGTATTTTTAAATTAAAAAGCAATCACCTAAAAACGTAAAATAAGAGGCTGGTTATTTTAGATGACCCTCTTATAATTTTTTTTAGATGACTCCTTAATGTTTTGAAGGCCCTTTAAGTTTGTCTTTTGATACGACTCCTTACATTTTTATTATTTTGAGATGACCCCTCAACTTTTTCAGATGATGAGTTAGTTACTTTGTTAAATTACTTAAATTTTTTTAACGATTCCTTAATTTAAAATCCATTTAATTTATTTGAGATAACCCCTTACATTTTCGATGTGACCCCATAATTTGTTTGATGACCCCTTAAGTTTGTGTTTTGCTATGAATCCTTACATGTTTAGATTTCTCTTAATTGTATGAAGTGACTGCTTCATTTCATAACGATCAGCTAGATACGTTTTTAAATGATCCCTGCATTTTTTAATGATCCTTTATCTGGTTTGGAAAGACCCCATTATTTTACAAAATGATTCCTTAATTTATTGAGATGATCAGCTGGTTTATTTGTATTGACTAGTTATACTTTTTAATATGATCCCTGAACTTTTTTGAGAAGACATTTAATTGTTGAGACAATCAGCTAGTTAACTTGTTAGTTACATCTTACATATGTTGTGACGATCCTTTAACTGTTTTGAGAAGACCCATTAATTTTATAAGATGACCCCTTAATTGATAAAAATTTTCCGAGACAACCACTTGATTTTATGAGATGACCCCATAATGTTTTGAGATGATCAGCTAGTTTATTATTAAATTACCCCTTGAGTTCTTTTTTAAATTGTCCTTTAACTTGTTTTGATAAAATCCCTTAATTTTAGTCATATTTAAAAATACTTCAGGTGCCATTAATCGTTTAGATGAACATCTTAGTGGACTGAAATTACCCTTAACTTTAATTTTTGAGTCAACCCCTTAATTGTTTCAGCTGGTCCCTTATTTTATTATTTTTGCGATTAAACTTTAGTTTCTAATATATCACATTGCATTTTGAGATTTCCCCTAACTTGTTTGATATGATCCCTTAATTTGATCAAATGATGATCAGGTATTAAGCATCTTTAATGATTCCTAAAATAATTGTTTGAAATGATCCCTTAATTGAGTGTAGATTACATATTTCATTTGTTGAGGTGTGAAACATGTGGCTTACTCGTTGAACGTCGAGTGGGTGTGAACATGGCTAGCCATTATAAAGGTGAACATGAGGATGATGATGACGATGAGGAGGAGGAGGAGGAGGAGCAGGATGATGAAGCAGAAGGTGTCATTGTCTTCGTCATCATAATTGTAATAATGCTCACCCTCATTGTCATCATCTTCGTCATCATCATCATCATCATCACCACTAAGACTGCTTAATTGTCTTCATCTTCTTCCTCATCATCATCATAACCATTTATCACCCTCATCATCACCATCGTTATCATCATCATAATCATCATCATCATAATCATCAGTATCATCATCATTTTTATTACATTACTAGTCGATGTACTACATTACCAGTCGATTATTACATTACCGGTCGATTTATTGGAGATGGCGACGTTTCGTGACGACGGCTGACTCGGACAGCAGAACGGTCGACTGGACACACAGTAGGCCAGCCGTCAATATGACGTGGAGACGACGAACGTGTCGTGAAGATGGCTCATGCGGACGCACTGTTGTCATTCACAGAGAGGTAGCTGAACAGTCGCAAGCAGTCAGTAGGTAACAGAAAATGAGATACGGCCGATGCAGACGGTCAACGCATACAGTCAAACAATGCACAGTAATTACTGGCGTGGCATTGTGTTGTCTGAGTTTTCACTCGCCATTGTCAATGCGAACAAAGTTGTAGAGGGGTTGCGTCTTCGCAATTAACCGCGCACTCATCATACCAGTCCTTGCCGGACACCATCTTTGGAACTCTAATGCCGCGTTTGTTTATACCCATCGCTTGGTAACTTTCCCACCATATCACATGGTTGGCATTAGCCAATAAAAATTAATAAACTTCTGCGGATGGTCCCATTACGTTAATACCCCTTTTTCTATAATGTGCCATGCCAAAACATCATGGGTACAATTATTGCATAACCTGTTCAAGCCCGACGCCTAACAATAACTTCCAACACAACACTTCGATACAATTACATAACTTGTTTATGCCCCCCCCATTTATATACATTAACATTTATCTCACCATATCCGGGAAAATAGTTCATGTAATAGCAATTCTCAGAAATGCGACAGGGATGCATGCCACATTGCTATATTACTCCAGGCTGCTGTGATGTGGAAAATAAGTAGAGACCGAATGTTATGATTGCTTACTAGCTCAACAGACAGGCAAAAAAGGACAAGACAGAAGGTGCATTTTTGTTGTTTTAAAAGACGTCTAGAGTCTCATTTCTTAGGGCAACAGAACACACCGAAAAGGACCTAATTTAAAAACCCGCAAGCTGGAGGGGAACCCACCTCCCGAACCCTCCCCGTGCGGCATCACCTGCTACATTTGCTTTTACAAATGTTTGCATACATCCAATTGCACCAAAGAATCAGTGAATTATTAATAGTTAGTTACTCCTTGCAGACATTGGAAGGGAAACCCAAGAAAAGTCAGAAGATTCTGCAAGTTATATAAGATGGGACACACCTTGATAGATATCTAGCTATATTAATACACCAAACACACTACTAGATGCATAGCATAGCAATTAGTTTTTCCAAATCAGACACCACACTTGGCTCAGGCCTGGCCCGCAAGTTTCAGGCCCATACCCGCGGGCCAAAGACGGGTAAGCCCGCGGCCCGCAAGCCAGCGGCCCGCTAAGTTTAGAGAACATAAAACTATAATCTTATAAGAAATACGAAACACAAATAAACTATGAACTATATATATATTAACATTATATAGGAACTATATATATGAACATTGTATAATGTTTACTGAAATACTAATGTCAGTTGTTGTTTAGTAGTGACTAGCTAGTACTATGTTACCCACTGGCACTGACACCCAGTGGCATTTCCAGCAGGCCTGCAGTCACTAGCCTGAGACAGATCAGGTTGAGACATGTGTGAATTAGTACAAGTGTGAATGAATCAGTACTGGGGAAATTGTAGATACTAAATAGTAGTCACACAATTGAAAAATACCAATTACCAACTGGGGTGGGTACTGGGTACTGACACTACTGGGAAGTGGGCAGTGGCCAGTTGGCTGGTCATTCATGCAGGCAATGTTTGGAGGGAAGACCTAGACAATAGATTGTCCACTGGTTTGGTCAAAGGGTGATTAAGTTGATAGTTAATCATGGCTTGATTGGCTCTGCAAATATGTCTAAAGTAAATATTTGGGGCTGGCTGCTTCCAGCCAGGTGAACTTAAGTGGCCTGTTATGGGTTCATTAGATCTATGCAAAAGGGTACATTCATGCCAAACATATGCGGTTTACAGAGTCTAGACATCACGGATTAAGGGATAGGAAGTTAAGTTTGAGCTGAAGAAGAATGATGGGAAACATGCATTAACTGTGATGAAGCCAGTGAAACAAGTGCCACTACTTCAGTCACAGTGTCTTGGAAAGACAGTAGTAGTAGAGACTTAGTTTTCAATAGTCATTAAGTGGCGGGTACGCACGAATCACTTCCGGTTGCGCGCGCAGCCTTCTGGGTAAGGAGCGCCTCCTAGCGACTGTAGCGCCTCCTAGCGACTGGACGAGGATCGAGGTGGACCGAAGGAAGGGTCTCCGGACCTCTAAGAACGATCGGAGCGCTATTTTACCCCGAACTACCCTATATTTGAACACCCTGACCCTAACCCCTCCTAGCGCCTCCTACCGAACCGACTGGAATGTGGTCATTAACGAACTTGACCGGACTGCTAATAAGGGTGGAACTGGGACTGGACTGCTAATAAAGGGTGATCGATAATCTAACAAGGAGACGAAAAAAACGTACGGGCACACACGTATTTTATTGAATACAACAAAGCGGCAGCAGTACAAACGAGGAACAGTGTCTTAGAAAGCCCGTACATGTTTAAAGAATTACAATACAGAGATATGGGCATGCGACTATGCATATATTTTATATGAAATGTCTCTTTTAAAAGAATGCACATTATTAAACTGATACCATAGGAAGTCCCATTGTTGAAAAGAGGTGAAACTGCATTCCAATGTATAAAGCACTAGCCATTCCAATTTATAAAGCACTCCGGGCCCGCAATATGTAGGCCCAGGCCGGGCGCTGCCCGCGAAATTATGTAGAAGCCCGGCCCGGCCCGCGGGCCCAAGCCGGCCTGTGCAGGGCACTAGTATATACACAGTGCTACTGCTGATTATACATGATATCCACCCTACCTTAACAAGCGTATTTTTATCATTGCATTATCTGGATGGA
>SDWI01002113.1:10491-22785 GCA_009193005.1 Lamellibrachia luymesi
AGATAATGGCAAAGTTAAAAAGGATATTACAAAATTACCGTGGCGTTGCGCCCATCATATAAGGGTGATATATACTGTAAATGGTATGTTATTATGTTTGGGCTATGGTTGTTCGAGTGCTTCAACAGAAACAAAATACTCAAAACAGAAGATTCAGGTTCGACCAGTCATGGCAACACGTTCTTTATTTTTCTCAAAGATACAACCGTCTCCCCGGGTTGTCTGCCATTCCAAACTCTTTTCTGTCTCCTCCTTCCTCTATATCCCCCTGTTTAACTGAGCGGCCTCCCATATTAGGCCAGCCTACCTGTCTCTCTATTCGCTAGCGTTAGTCTAGCCCGCTGGACTAGTCGCTGCACGATGTTCCTTATTTGTCAACCCTCCAGCCCCAGCCGAGGTCTACCCACGAAGCGGACACTGACCAGTGTCTGCGTCATTGCTCGGTCTGATGTTTTAGCAATAATTGGTTAAAAATATATAATCTTACAGATCGGCGGTATTCGCTAGTCTGCTGCCGACAGCATTCGTCGAATTCCGACCGGCTAATCCCTGGCTAAAGGCCTGTCCCACGGTCTAGGCTATCAAAGCTTTTTTCGAAGTCAATTAAATTAAAGTAAATGATCTTTCCTGACGGAAGCCTGCCTAGTGGTCCCTTGGTTTTGAATCGATTGCCATTTTCAGCATATCCATATTGATTATGTTGAGGACCTTTCCAGGCGCCGAGAGAAGCACACTTCCTCTATGAGTTTTAGAATTCATTAAAATCTCCTTTCTTTGGTAGTTTGATAAAATATCCATCTTGCCACTCCTCCGGTATCTCCTCTTCATAAAGGATTTATTTTCTCAATGATTCCATGGGACATGTTAGTTTACGTGTCATTCTTGCCTGCCCTGCAGATTTTCCATTATTTAATGCTGTGATTGCTTTCTTTAGTTAGTCATTTTGTGGTTGATCAATGTTCACTTGTAGTAGTTCTTCTTTGGTTAGTAGAGCTGCAATGGTGCAGCTTGCCTGTTTGAGCATATGCGTTCACATATTGTTGTTGACCACGGCAAACAACCATACACACACGCTACACAACACAGCTTACGATAACATGCAATAAATACAACTTACACATACACGAAAGTACAGTGTATGATGGCATGCAAGAAATACAGCATATCACCTCTGACATCCATCCCATACGCTATGCTATTCACCTCCAGCAATCATCTCATATGCTATACTAATCAACTCTAGCATCTGTCCCATATGCTATGCTCATCACTTCTAGAATCCATCCCATGTGCTATTCCCATCACCTCTAGCATCCATCCAATACGCTATTCTCATCACCTCATATGCTATGCTCATCATCTCCAGCATACATTCCATGTGCAATGCTCATCACCTCTAGCATACAACCCATATTCTATACTCATCAACTCTAGCACCTATCCCATATGCTATACTCACCGCCTCTAGCATCCATCCCATGTGCTATTCTCATCACCTCTAGCATCAATCCAATATGCTGATAATCATTAGTCTCTGCCCTATATCGCTACTGACATGTACGAAACTACCGGGGTCCAACTAAGGCAGTTGGTCTTAGTTGACCGCACATCCGGTCAACCAATAGGATTACGTATCTACCCAGTATGGGTTGTATAAGAATAACTCGCGGTCTAGCGCCCCAACAATTACATATGTCACACGGGTCATAGTCACACCCACTAAAATTCCCATTTTCAACCTCCTAACAAATACCTACCCGAGTGATTTTGATAATATTCGCTTCTATCCTGATAATAAAAAAATTCCTCTGCTTTTTTCAAAAAGTCAACCTACAGTATTTACTACATGCAAATTATACTGATGTACAAAGTGAAAATGGCAAAGTTAACTTGCTTTTCATATTTTGTGAATGGTATGCCATACATTTTAAGATATAATCATAATGACTCCCTACCCACCTTCCTGATTTATAAGTATATCTTAATTATATACAACACTTTTTACCACCCTGTTAACCACCCGTCTTTAATATACAAATTTAATGGACTGTTCGGGCAGTAATGTGGGCGTAAAGAGGCAATTTTGTGAACAGCTTGCTTCTTCCGATGTCCAGATTTGAAGATCAGTTGATGAATACTGCTGTATAACGTTGTATTTTCTCCGGAAACGTAGGCGGTCCCACGGACCACTAACTCAAAAAAGTTACTGATCCAGCGGAAAAGTAGGTGGTCACGGACTACCGGGTCAGCGTACATTTCGAACGCTGGTGCACAACGCGGGGGTCATAAGTGCAATATCTCGTCAACTGTCGTCTCGAAACGAGAATCACTTGTGTCCCCTATAGGCGACGTGGGAGTAGTCGACTTGGCATGAAACATCGGAACAACAGACTCAAAGTCCGAGTAACTGCACAATGACGTGATGGGCACTCAAATGATTCTCGTTTCGAGGCGATAATTGATGAGATAATCCACTTCCGGTCCCCACTTTGGGCACAAGATAACACGTTAAATATACATATATAATTATAAAATAAACCATTGGCATTACTATTATCACATGTTAATGCCAGCTGTTTTATTAACTACTATAAGTAAATGTGTTGTTCTTTGTTCTGTTTTAATTCCAAATGTGTTTTTGTGTGAAATGAAGAACGTTATGAAGAACGACTGAAAGAATACGGTTTAACGACCATAGAAATAAGGCGGTTAAGAGGAGATCAAATTGATTTTTTTAAGATATAGAATGGGTATGAAAATATTGATAGAAATATGTTTTTCTCACTCAAGAAAGTTAATAGAACTAGAGGATATGAGGTAGCATTAGTAAACGATCAGTGTAGATTGGATATCAGGAAGTACTCGTTCTCACAGAGGATAATCAATGAATGGAACAAATTATATGCGGATTGTGTAACTGCTAGCAGCGTGAATATGTTTAAATGCAAAGTTAACACATATCTCAGGAGGGCGGATTACACATAGATTAAAATGTTGATAAGCCGATGGCTTCCTTGTCCACTTCCATCTGGGCCTTTGTCTTGGATGGCAAACTTGTTAAGTCTTGTTAAATCTTGAAATGCGATAGCAAATTTGCATAAAACCAACATGGCGGCTGACGAGACTTGTGTCCCCTACAGCTTCGCAAGCATAACAGTAGTGAATGTGAATAGTCGTTGGAGTATGAAAGCCGGACTCGGACGCCGGACATAGATCGATAATTTATTTGAAATGAAATAGTAATATTGGTATAATAGGCATAAAGAAAAGTGCAATAATTACAAATATGTGGGAATAGTCGACTTTGTCACTGCAAATTAAAACCATCCACCCTAATAAATATTCTTATAAAATAAATAAACAAAAGATTTTTCGAGTGCTTATTTATAGGGGACTCAGGTTATAAGTTGGGTAACAGAGACGTGTATAGGAGACATTCAGGCAGCACAGCGTCTTGTTCAGCAGACTTTTTGTCAAGTCACAAATTGGTAAGTCAAGTCAAGTTTCGGTCAACTCCATTTCAAGTCTCAAATCATTGACCTCCAAGTCCAAGTCACATTTCTAGTCATACATATGAATTCCAAGTCAATGTAATGCCAAAATGGGCGATTCGAGTCCGATTCTAATCAGTTCCAAGTCACCAGGGTTCACCAGTCGATAATTGTTTTTTCTCTTTAGTAATTTTAGCAGAAAATGTAGGGGGACGCTGCCCCGCCTGTAGCCAAACATAACAAGTACTTGTTGTATTTGGTGCGGCTTGTGACAACAACATGGCCTCGTTTTGTGTACTTTTCGAGCCACCAGACTGGTTGGCAAGTCACAGATTGGCAAGTCAAATCAAGGGTCGAGTCAATAAACTAAATCTCGAGCCGTTTATCTGCATTCTAAGGCATGTCAAGTAAAAATTGACGATTCAAGTCCGATTCGCGTCAGCCCCTAAGGCTCGAATAAACAAGTACGGTGTTCAGACACCATATTTAATTCAGTCTGGTTCAGTCTGGTGGTTGGGAAGTCACGAACTAGAGCCGGGGACTGCGCATTCTTTCACGCAGCTGCTGCAGTATGGAAAGCCCTGCCGACAAACATTACATCTAAATCGTCTCTTTCCTTTCCAGGCAGCTTTAAATAATCTTTGTATTACTGCCTATAGGCCTACTTAAATTACTGCAACATCATCTTAGACTAATTTATTTATATTTTTCAAGTGAATTAATGTATGTTTAATGCCATTTTGTTTTAACAAACTATTATGTCTATAGTTTTTATTATTCATTTTTAAATTCTTGATATTTATGTTTATTATAATATATTTTGTAAATTAATTAACTTGTTATAGTTGACTGATGGTGATATTGATCTTATTGAACTAATGCATTTATTTTAACATTTATGCTAACTTGCTTTCGTATATTGATGTTTGTACATTATTGTCTTAAATTATTTATTCGCATATTTAAATTAGATTTATTTGTACTATGTATGTATTAAACTGATTTGATTTGTAATATTTGGGTATTAGTTTTATGTACAGCACTTTTATTTATTTTAATATTTACTTCCAAACTTTTATGTATATGTGCTACATAAAAATAAATTGTATTATTATTATTATAATAAGAGAAAGAAAGTAATGTCGATTTACGGCCGCATGCGATTATGAATATAGAGTGCACTACCGGGATACAACTATGATAAGAGAAAACAGCGAACACTTTGTAAATATACAATATTATGCAATCATTGGATCGAACGGTGTGAACTAATTTGCGTCAACATTCGCCAGCAACAACATACCCAGAGTGCCAGGTGGCTGAGCCGCTGCAGCTTCACGGCGTTTTGATCACTATTAGCCACGCAAACACAACAACGGTGTCCGTATCTGGACACCGTCAAATAAGAATGTGTATTTTCTAATAACACGCAATTATTATTTTGTAGGCTAATGCCATTTAAAAACTAAAGAAGACTTCCGATTACATAAACATGATCAGAATTACATAAATTGTTTTGTATTTATAGATGGATATTCATTACAAACCGCATTGGATGCAATAAAATAAAACAGTAGCTTAGTCACTTTGAACTTCTCAAACATAAACTTATGTTGAAGTGCAGCAAAATGTAACGTCAGTTTTGTTACAAACTGACCTCGCATTCAGCAGACACAACTTGGCAGGCCGTACATTGTTCAACAGGTTCGCGGTGTTGACGCCCGTTTGGTTGACCCGTGTGCGTCGCAGTTTGTGGACACCCCCAAGACAGCAGCGATGGAGTGCCACCCCATTACATTACATGCGGCTCTCCGGGCAGCATTGTTCAACCGAGTGCACCTGTCAAATTGCAGATGACGCAGGAACTGTCTTGCGTACGCCGTCACGCCTGAGGTGCAACGTCACGCTTGGTCACCAGCAGTGTTCTTGTTGTTGTTACACACAGGTGCAATCCACTGAACAGGTGAACTCGGGATAAAAATCACTAAAATACTAAAAAGCATAAAACACTAGGTAAAACTGCGTAGTCCAGGATGGTTCTGATACTTTCATAAAACAAAGTTTAAAACTGCGCTACGAAATCCTCGTTAAAAACTGGTAAAACAAATACACAATATTCACAGAGCTTGTTGTGGTGCAGCCACACGCAGGCGCAACCCATATAACCCATGTATATACAAGTATAGGTCATACTATTGCACAAGGGATTCAATATGATGGCATTAAGGATCATAGTCATTACTTAATTAAAAAAAACAAGTTGACTCTGTTTTCAGATTTAAGAATGTAAATAAATAAATTGTAAATAAAACAATATAAAGCCTTACAAAAAATAAACAGTTGTCGTTGTGATGGCATTTCTTCAAAACTGTTAAAGATAATAGAACCTGCCATCATTAAATCATTAATCATATTAATAATCCAAATTATAAATACAGGCATGTTTACTGATAAACTTAAAATTGTCAAAGTGATTCCTATTTTCAAGAAAAGTGATCCATCACAATCCATCACAAGTCAGTTAAACGCATTTTTCAACGATTCCAAATTTTATTTTGATAATCAATAATGGCTTTAAAATAAACTCGGCTGAATATGCACCACTTGAACTAGTAGACAGAATAATCACACAAATGAATAAAATTATGTACCATTCAGGATTTCTCTTGACATCTCAAAGACGTTTGACACTATTGATCATTCAATACTATTTAAGCAATAAAGATATTACGGTTTAGATGGATCTACTCTGAATACATTTTAAAAGTTATTTCAACAATCGAAGTCAATATGTCGAATTTTAAAATGCTAAATCTGATATTTTATCTATAAACATTGGTGCATCGCAAGGATCTGTCCTTGGTCCCTTAATATTTATATTATATATACACGATTTTCCAAAAGCTAGCAGAATGATTCACTTTAATATGTATGCCGACGACACCACTTTATTTAGCACCATCAAATCCTTTAATGACAACATACCAAATAAAAGCACTTAATCTGCAGTAATTGATCAACATTGAGTCCAACATTGAGTCCTATTGTGCATTATCATGTTCCACATACTCGATTGACGAATAATGAGACCAGACGCATATACAACCGAATGCATTGGCGGATCCAGGGGGTGTCCATCAGGTGCCCGGGCACCCACTATATTTCGGCCGGATTTTTTCATGAAGTCAGAATTAGATGTCGAGCGCAGCGAGGAGGCGCCCTCTTGCACTTGTTCATCAGAGAACATTTGTTGCATACAAACTAAGGTCATTGCCGCCTGTATTGGCGCTTGTCTTCCAGTCGTTCTGATTTGCTCCCCCATCCTGCATTATCCGTCTATAATACCCATTACTAAATGCAAACTGAATTTTTTTGTCAGTGCATTTGTGTTAGTGAATTTCCAATGTTGAACAGTTGTTGTCAGGCTTGCAAACCAGTGTGAGAGACAATCGCCTTAAGCTGCAGCTCGTAGCAAAAGATGGTTACTTTCTGAGAAAAGCAGAATAATTCAGTGAGAAGCCGCCGCCACTGACGAGAATCAGGGCAATGGGGTTCTCGAGAAACGTAGCATTTCTGCAATTTTTTTTATCAGAATACTATTTCCTGTTTCTTTAATTATTAATTAAACATATCATGTATGAAAGAATGCTTTGGATTTGTTATGGGTATCGAAATTCAGATGGGTTTTGATGACGATTACAGACCCGTTGGTCAATCCTTCACCCGGGAAGCCTTTCTTCTGCAGAACTTTATCTACATAGATGGATCCTGTGTAGATGCCTGGAAGATAAGATAAGTTCCGGAGATAATGTGAATATTATGTTTTGTTGCATCCTGGAATGTGGCTTCAAATACAGGTATGCACTATTTATCTAGTCATATGTCAGAATCAATGTTTTATGTCCTCATGTCAGTATATATGTATACTATTATGATCTGGTGTACTAATATTTTTACTTTGTCCAATAAAAGACGACATAATATTTTCTGCTTACGATTTCCGCCATTTAAAAAAATTATTTAGATGGGATATTGATAACACATGCTATTGGCACCAAAGGGGAGTTTCGTGCCAAAATATCCGTTAGATGTGTTCCGCATTATAGACAACTAACCGATTCATCTTCATTGGTTGCTAATAAGTATAGCACAAAGCACAAGTGGCCGCTTCTCGTCTGCTATCCATTCGCTTGGGTCGCTTCACTAGCATCACGCGTCTCTGATTTCTGATTAGTAAAGATATAGGGAGATGGCATAGCCATATCAGAAGATCCACTGATTTGGCCAAAAACACACTCCAAGGCACAGTGAAAGGAAAACGAAAGAGGCATGCAGAGAAATAATTGAGCCGATAACATCAAATAGTGGACAGGTCTCGATTTCTATGAAATACCAATAATGATAATAACTGTCTTATATAGCGCCCCATCCAAATAATTGTTCTGTGACGCTGTACAATGATGAAATACAAATGGTACTCATTTATACAGCTGAGTTAACTGAAGCAACGTGGAGTAAACAAAATTGCCCAAGTTTCGAAACGGCACCAGGTGGACCCGAACCCCGGCCCTCTCGAGTGACAGTTCGGGGTTTTAATCGCCGAGCTAGGCATACTGCGAGAAAACTAAAGTAATGTCTTGCGAGGTTACACCAGTCGACCTGGTTCTACGTCTACACTCAGTGATATATCTTGTAATGCGTGTCGCGTTCGTGATTACTTCAAGGAACGCATCTTACATCGGGCAGAAATTAACAAAATGTATTCGACGAAGCCTTCTAATTTGTCCATCTGGATTTGGTATTTTCCGAACACAGAGAAGTGAGCCAAAGGTTAGCCGGGAATATTCCCGGATGGCCATAAGAGTTGCGGGTCTTTAGAAAACTGGATAGAACTGGAAATGCTAATATCATACGTAGGGTTTTCCGCCTCGGGATATATACAGGTGGGATTCTGTTAGACAAGAGAGAAGACGAGCGGAACTCAAATAAGTTCAATATGTAATGTTATTAGCTGGTTACGACTAGCACTGATTGCGAATTCATATGTAACATCAGAAAGATGTGCTTGGAAGAAGACGAACTATGTGTACTGCTGTACTCGGTCTGATACTTACGGTCGCCGCTATACTGATATCACAAGTTATTAATGTTAGGTTGAAAAATTAAATATGCGTGACGATGACTTGTGCACCATGGCATAGGTGTAATTGTTATAGGCTATCCCTACGACGGGGTTGGTTAAAACTCCATCCTCAACTGATTTAGCTTATCGCGAATCCGGTTCGTTGATGTCCATATATTTATTGTATGAATAATTGAAGTAACGTACGCAGTCGATTTAATCAAAAATGCGTATTTTTTTCAAATCGTTGAAAGAATTGAATTTAGTCGTTAGATCCGGTAAGGCTCAACATACTGGATATCCAAAATGCTAAACAATGTGCGGGTCAATGCCGATCATGAACGTGACTTCCATCCTCTCGCCGATCACAAGACAAAGTTACACTTCACTTCAATTAAAGTGTTCACAAACATTAAGTAATTTAACACTTTGTCTGATGATTTCACAAAAACTACCTAAAAAAAGTTGCACAAACGAGCTAGCATTGTGTAGTGGATACTAGGTAGGTTTGATATTTCGCAAATTTATCAAAAACGCGAACTGAGAAGGAAACTGTAAGTAATAGTTATTCTTATGTAACCCTTACTGGGCGTACATAGAGTTAGGTGGTTAACCGTGGTGTGCGTTCAACCGAGCCTATAATAATTATCCCAGTGCTAGGCGATTGTGTTGCAAGCCGCGCATTTGCGCGACTAGATTAGCTCACGTTACACAACATTTATTGTTACGAATTAATTTTGGAATCGATGTAACAACTTTTGCACCGGCCAAATGAACATGCAACTGGAGTTTTGTTGTGTAGCTGATCAGCGTCCATTGCCCGACGTATCCATGCCAAGGCTGATGAGGTCATGCCTCATTTGACATCTTGTTGTGATACGAATGTGGGGCATAGGGGAGACCGGGGCTAGTTGTATACAGGGGCAAGTTGTTACAGAGGCGTTTTCCGAAAACATAGCACACGTATTTTACTGTCATCGACAGTTGTTGGTTGGAAGTCCACCAGCAGATACACTGTCCAAAAACGGTAGTTAAAATGAATTTAACGAAATGCGGACAAAAATGACTTTTTAACCACCTAAAACGTTTTTGGCATGCCCACATAATATCATCTCACGCAGTAACTTTTCATGTTTCGTAAATAAGGGATTATGCCAAGTATTCCTGCTGAGCTAGATCTACTCAGGTTTGGAATCAGAGTTTTCCTTCTCCTAGATATCTAGCATGTTCGCCCGGGGTCGTGGGGTGGCCAGTTGCCAGGGTATACCACGACGTAGTTATGCTAGAGCCTTGTCTATGAAGAGGCTATGTACCAGCACGGAAAGGCTTGCGAGAGGCTGAAGAACATGTACTGCAAACTACTCACTACACTACAGCGCTAGACGCACCACACAGACCCGTGGCGCAACCATGCGCCGAAATGAGGGGTACCACGGTAGGGTCTACTATATAAGATGAGTTTACAATAATGCGCAGTCATGTGCGCATCGTTGTGCTACGTTGAACCATTTCGATGGAAACCTTTACCGTACCTGTCGCTTGCTGGATGAGATGCCTTGTCCACGTGTTTCCAGATCCTGGGAAACTGGCCAACGCCGTCGCGGGAAGATGACGTCTGGAGAAGTGAAGCTTGGGACAGACGGTATCTCGAAATTCAGCCAGTATACCGCCGCGAAGCATATAACGCACAACACGCAACAGACGAGGAGTCTGTGTAGCTTCATTGTTGGGCCTGACGTGGCAGCCAGTTACTTATTTTTTTGGGAAAGCAAACCCAACGACGGTTGCACTGGTCACGGTAATGTTCCGAAAGATTAAACAAAGATTCTGCGTCTGCACAGCGGCCTCGTAGCAGTCGGTAAAAGAGACCGGTCGGTAGTGATCTCGGCCTTTGGTGAACTCAGCCTTTGTTGAACTCCGCCTCTTTTGGTAATCTCGGCCAGTGACCTCGGCCGAAGTCACTGATCTCCACGAGGTTGGTAATCTCGTCCTGTTCGGTAGTAATCTCAGACTCGTGTCTCCACACACAAATAAGAGTGCTTACGTCACTGAAACAATTAGTTATAATATAACTTATTATTTGACCCGCTCTCCGACAAACAGAGAGGCGTCCAACATTAACTAGCCCTCGACCAGCAATGCAGAACGTTGTAGTGCTTTTCATATACAGGCGAAGTGACGACTAGCGCACTTGACCAAGTGACTCAGTCAAGCGACGCGCCGTCAGGCATAGCTTCCGGCTAGACAACAGCTTTTTGAAAACTCCCCCCGCCCCCATACATGTTCATTCATGACTGTATAAACCAGTCCCGTTCAGATTTTCTCAGAAATACATACATTATAAGGTCAAGTAAGAGTATATATATTCAAGCAAAAACTCGACAGAATCTAAACCATAAGACTAAATTAACACGTCGTATTGGCGTGATTTCAATTATGCCTAGGTGGCAGCAAACATTTCCTTCATAGATTCAACCATAACAGTTATGGTACTTAGCCTCCGGTCTTCATACATTTGTGGAAAAATAATTAATTCCGCAATTTATTATAATCTACCATAAAGAGGTATTAAGTTAGACTATAAAACAATTATTTATACGAATGATCACTAACATTAACGTTTCGTTACTTTTGTAAGGTGGTAAACAATCTTACAGAGCCACGCCTTTCACATGAGTCGACCTATTCCGAGGATGTACAATTCTACGCCGTTACGGTAGTACCTTGCATTCTAACATACAGTGAGGTCATGTTATATAAATCATTAACAAATTACATTTTAAAACATCAATGACCTATAATATCTTAAAGTTAGATCATTTGCCTTATTATGTAGACTCGGCACACAACATTTTAACCAGGTAAGCTACAGGTAATAACAGCATTGATGGACATATCAGGTAAACTGTAACACCATTACACACTGTAAGATCACTAAACATCTGTGCTACAGCGAAAACACGCAGAGGAGCAACTGCTGGATTAAACCATTTTCGACCAGTTTCAATTGTAGTAATATTGTAATTATAAAATTTGTTCTTAAATCCCATCATCTGGCGTCTTCTGTCGCATTCGTTTTCAATATACATACTTCGAACTGTGATGACTAGTGGTGTTAGCTTTGCCAATATGTGCCATTGGCTACAACATCGTCGGAGCAGTGTGACAACGCGAATATTTTACCATCAGATTTTGCCACGACATAAATAAACTCATCGAACTATTGTCAATGCTGCAGAACGCGGCTAGTTGTGATGTCTAGATTAATCCGACCAAGGGCATTTAAAGGTGATACCAGTGATATCCTTGACATAGCAGCCACTGGAATCACAAAGGATCGGTCACGAACCGGACGAGCTCGGGTGACCACTGCAAGACACGGCCAGTTGCCTTGACAAGCAGGCGGTCCCTCGTCTCGATTCAGGATTGGATTTGACTTTCTGATACATGTGGCCTCTTTAATACATTTCGCATTTACGCTGCTTTCTCTGCCTGTCACCTTTGCTCCCTCCCAGTAATTAAAGGACATTTAAGGTTTCCTTATATATAATATATATATATATATATATACGCACTACACCAATTCACTGCAACAGACGCATCTAGAGTACTAAGACCATTAGTATATATCATATATAAGATAATATTTATATGTGTGTATGTATATATATATATATATAT
>SDWI01002115.1:20503-56408 GCA_009193005.1 Lamellibrachia luymesi
GTGTGTGTGTGTGTGTGTGTGTGTGTGTGTGTGTGTGTGTGTGTGTGTGTGTGTGTGTGTGTGTGTGTGTGTGTGTGTGTGTGTGTGTGTGTGTGTGTGTGTGTGTGTGTGTGCGTATGTGTGTGTGCGTATGCATGTATGTGTGTATGTGCGTATGTATGTGTATGTATGTTTGTGTGTGTGTATGTGTGTATGTATGTATGTATGTACGATTGCACCAACATGTGGTTCACAAACCAAAAGAACGAGAAGACGTACAGTGGACTCCACGTAATAGAATTACTTCGGGTGAGAACAATTTGATTATAGCGGCTGATTTATTTAAGTAGCGCACTTCAGTACAGCCAGAACATGGAATGATTCCTTCCCAGCTAATATAATTGATTCTGCTGAACGGTTGATTACATTACCCGTGATTCTGTTAAGCGGAGTCCATTGTTCTAAAGGGAGCAATGCTGAATACATCTTACATGCGTCGATAATGAAACTGCATCATTTAAGACACACAGTAGATGGGTAATTTTATATTTGACGTGAATTGTACGATTCATTCGTTGGTTTATTTGTTTAAACAACAACGCCTAGTTATTTGATATACGGTATAATAACTCGCTGAAGTTATGTCTGATACGTTGCACCACCTGCACTGACATGTACAGTACCTGATAACGCTTTTCGGTTGCGAAATCTCTTATCTACGTAGAACTTCATGCGCGCCCCATTGTACACCAGCGCCACGTGGTGCCATTTGCATTCCCTAACCTGAAACAACGACAACGTTATCGGTGCTTCGCCACGTGGTGCCATTTGCCTTCTCGTACCTGAAACAACGACAACGTTATCGGTGCTTGCCTTACGGCTTCTTCTGTTTGTGATCCAAGGGTATTATGACACAAAGCAACATTAACATCCACAAACAAAACTGACACTCACGCGAATGGATCGTGTGAACTTGAGCCAATTGCAGTCGGTGTCCAAACCTCCGAAGACATTTTGTCCACGGTTATTCTCATCGCCTTCGATGATGAAGGTCGGTTGATACATACAATCTCCGTTGTGCACGAGGCCAACTCTGCCGAAACTGCCCCGGGCGCGTTTGAACCAAAGCATCACAGTGAACTCGGTCATGCACTCATCTTTGAACCAGTCACGCATGAAAGGAACCTGCAACAGGTAGGCATAGAAGCTATTTGGAAAATTGATGTCACAGTTTTATAACCTCCGTCGGGTAATACTGGTTAATCATCGGGAGTCGACATGTCATTCCGCGCTGGATTTGGCAGTTCCAATATCAAAGAGAGATAGAGACTGATCCTGCAAACTGTGTCCCGCCTCCCAGACAAAATAGTAACCGCTAGAGAAAGAACACATTTCTGGTGTCTTGCAGATAGGATATACATTCACCCGATTCATCTCGTGACATCCACCGCAATCCAACTCTGTTTATGGCTCTGCTTGCAGGCGGGCAGCCAGACATACCTGTGGGCTTTATAGATAGATAGATAATATGATGCACATGACGAAGATATATTAATCTTAGTTCTGTGTGTGGGGCCGCTTCATAAGCCAGATAATGGTATCCCGAGGATAACCATGTAGATCCGGTCCTGCTCTGCTACTGACGGCATACCTCGATCCGAACATTTCCGTCAAAGTGGACCACTCGGCCTCGTTCGGCGTCGTTCACGATGGTTGCTTGGCCGTCTCCATAGGTGTAGCCCTTGGCGTGATGACACGTGACGTCATTGAAGTCAACGTCATATGGGAAGTGGAGCAGGAGGTCATCACTACAGTTTGGGTCAACTGTAAATGATGATGATGATGATGATGATAATAATAATAGTTATAATAATCCATAGCCCCTAAATATTCAGATATCACGAACAGGGACGCAAAAGATTATTGATGAAGATTGGAAATGCAATTTCATTCAACAGTAAAGATATACCATCTACAACGGAGTCGATTACGGTGCATTATTGTTTTCATTTTCTTGTCGCCTTCTAAATTGGTTGACGTACAGCGTGGTATCAACAAGTATTGTCAACGAGGTTTGGCTGAATATGTGTTTATGTAAATCGTCAAGTCAAATTGTATTCTCTAATACCATATGAGATGGATATACAATACACAGAGTACTTGCAAGTCAAATTGTATTCTCTAATACCATATGAGATGGATATACAATACACAGAGTACTTGCAAGTCAAATTTTATTCTCTAATACCATATAAGATGGATATACAATACACAGAGTACTTGCAAGTCAAATTGTATTCTCTAATACCATATGAGATGGATATACAATACACAGAGTACTTGCAAGTACTCATGACATTTTAAAGCAATAAGAACAGTCAATATTAGTTAAACTTACCAATTATGATTTTTATCAATTTACAAATTCTTATGAATTCTATGAATGTTAGTCAACGCAGATAACTTGAAAGTATTAGCGTGATTAATAAAATATCTAGGCAGAAATATATTTTTTATTCTTTTAAAGTGTCACATTGAAACAATACACGAAATTACCCAAGCTTCGAAACGGCGGAGGTGGAATCAAACCACCGTCCTTTCGATCGACAGGCGGGTGCTCTAACCATTAGACCACCGCTCCCCAATATGTCGGTAAAACAAAAAACAAAACGTGCCTTGTCCGCTAAAACAACTATGAAAGTTGAGTGGAAGAGACTTTTTCTTGTTTTCCATTCTCACTTTCCCGTTTTTCTGTGAACAGATGTTGACACTTATGTAACTGATAACAGTAAATATATATTTACTAATTGTTCTCATTGTACTATGTCATACAGCTTGCATATACCTTCGGGTGTGGGTGGTTGAACAAATGGACCGTCAGTCTTGTCGTCATGATCAAGCTCGGGCTGTGTCATGTCGGTGCAGGTGAATCTAGACTGGTCCCAGTACATGAATCCGCAGCTGGCGTGGTAGTAGGTCCAGACCATGTCCACTTGCTCACATATGTAATACATGTGACAGTCTTGTGGATCCGGCAGCCATATTAGACCGTTCGTGTAGTCACACTGGCTGCAGTCAGGTACTGGAACGCAACCGACTGCAACGAAAAGGAACATAGAGTCTAAATGGTATGATCCCATTATAACCGAAAGACGGCCTAGCGTTCTCTATATTATATTATGTCTATAACAAGATTGTCAACAACTTGTATTTGCCAAAATTAAATCACTATTGTTTAATGTGGCGCGTAATTCATGATGCGTTAATACGATCCATACAGTAAGTAGACGTGTCGTACTCAGTACGATCCATACAGTAAGTAGACGTGTCGTACTCAATACTATCCATACAGTAAGTAGACGTGTCGTACTGCGTTGAATAAGTCTATCATTTTTACTGGTTCGTTTTGTTGATGATAATGGTGATGATGATTACGACGATGACGATGATGACAATAATGATGATGATATTGTTGATATTGCTGTTGCTGCTTCTGCTCCTGATGATGACGAAGACGATAATAACGATGCTGATGATGTTGATGATTATAACAATAATGATGACGGGGTTGATGATGATGATGATACGGTTGCTGCTGCTCCTCATTATGATGATAAAGCTGAATACGACGACGACGATGGTGACAGTGCTGATGGTGTTGTGGCTCTGCTACCGCTGCTGATGCTGATGATGGTGTTGGTGGTGCTGGTGGTGGTGCTGCTACTGCTGCTGCTGCTGCTGCTGATGATGATGATGACGATGATAATGATGATGATGATGGCTATGACGATGACGATAACCGTGTTGACAAAATGTGTGATATGTATATGCGCCACTACACAGTGAATACTGACCTGTAGTCGTCATTATGGGTGAGGGAGTAGTTGTTGTAGTCGTAGTTGTAGTCGTAGTCGTCGTTGTCGTAGTAGAGCACTCGACAAAACAATCTCCAAATGTGTAACGCTTTATTGTCTCTCCTTTTTCGTAGGTGCACACCCTAGTTTTGGAGCGCCGACCTTTCGTCCCGCACGGGGCATTGCACGGCCCCCAGTCCGACCACTCCGTACATCGCTCGCCTGAAAGCCGAGCGTCCGCGAGCAGACTTTGGCTATTTATTGTTCCTCTTGTAGAACTACGACTATATTGCAAATTTGCAAATGAAGTGCCCGACGTGAAATAGCGAAATGGCTGCAATTTTCCCGCAATTTTGTAGGTTAATGGAAATGTGTTAATTATTATGCGCCATTAATGTGAATGCTATATACATATGGATGCCTGAATGATATATACATATGGATACCGGAATGCTATATACATATGGATGCCTGAAATGTAAATACATAAAACAACGTCAACATAATGATGATTTGTTTTGTTGTTGTTGATCCCGATAGTTATAGAAACTGTTGTTTTATTGTTACCATCGCTATCGATATCAGTAACGTGTTGGCATTGGGACAAAGACGACGATTGTGCTTACCGGGTGACTCGGCAGCGTGCATCAGTTCCGCCTTGTTTGGATTCAAAGCTTCCTCGTCATCTTCAACGATGGTCAGCAAGTTGCTCTCTGAAAACGGAGAAAAAACTTGATAAATCAAGGACGACTACAAGAAATATATGTAACATTTAATGTCATTATAAGGATTAATACCAGTATATTAAGCTGGGTTTACATGAGGCGATATCGCCGCCGCGACGAACCGATTGCTATGTCATTAGAAAAGGTCAAGGCCATTTGACATCGAAAGCGACGTCGCTTCAAAATAGGACCAACCATGATGCATCGAAACGACTAGTTTTCTAGGAACGATCTAACTGTAATCTGCGACAGTACTGCTGCGTTTAGACCCAGCTTTAGCCAAGCGTCTTACGTCCACAGGCAATTGTGAGGATGGCGTTGGCCAACTTCCTTGCGGTCGAGTTGAAGCCGGCTCGGAACTGATGGCCCGCGAAGGGAATGCTCGAGAATGGGTTGAGTTTCGTCATCGCGTTAGAGCCAATTCCTGCAATCCACGTACGTGTTATAAGAAAAACAAAACAAATTGGAAATGACAAAGTTGATTAAATATTTCGAACAGCAATAATAATAATAATGCGCAGAATACGAATAACGTATTCTGGAGAACATCCGGTTGACCAACATGTATAATTGTACTGCACGTTGTACCCATTGGAATCACTGGCATTGAACAAACTATGCTGCAAAGTTCATACGTTAACATGTCATCCATACGGTTCATGCTTCCAGCTATTGGATAATTAATGTAAGGATATAGTTAAAATGAAATTGCTGCTAAATGTGTGTGTGTGTGTGTGTGTGTGTGTGTGTGTGTGTGTGTNTGCGTGCGTGCGTGCGTGCGTGCGTGCGTGCGTGCGTGCGTGCGTGCGTGCGTGCGTGCGTGCGTGCGTGCGTGCGTGTGTTTCCTTGCTAAAAGCTAAGTGTTGTTATAAGAACTCACCAACAGAGAACATCTCGACCCCGCTCTGTTGCATGGCTTGGGCCAGTTCATTGGTGCAAGCCTCGAGGATCATCTGTTTTCCGTCTGTCAGAATCACGGCGATCTTAGGTACGTTCACAGAAGACTCCAAAAGGTTAGCCGCTGATTGCACGCCTTCCGCATTGATGCCAACACCGCCTGTAAGAGCAGAAGAGAGTGCCCCTAGTATTAGTCCATGGAGTATTCCCCAAATGTGACACAACAACATTGTCAGTTTAATCATAAGGATGCTAGATTTGACATGTCCTGTCCAAACAGGATTGTTCAGCAAAAGTCCGTTTGTGAGTTCAACATGTTTTACGCATAACTGGTGCACGTGTACTGTGCGTGGTATCAACGATAGATTGTGTGGTGATCTCTAAACGATTTATTTTACCCGTGAACTTGTCTCCAAAGATGTCGCTGGCAGACGGGCTGTTGGCGAACCCAAACACGGTCGACGCTTGCACGGAGAACGACACCATGGCGACCCGCACACTGCCGCCCGCTGGCAGCATGCTGACGACGTCACTGATGAGCTGTTTGTATATCTCGAAACCGTAGTCAGTGATACTGCCCGACTTGTCTAGGACGAATACAATATCAGCCGCACCGCTGGAGCACTCCACTGAATCAAGGAAAGGTGTACAGGGGCTTCAAGCATATGTCGACACCAGTGTAATTTCACATAGCGTAAGTGTTATGTCACCAGACTGAGCAATTGGTAGAACTCCGATGTTGACCATCAATGGCATTCGACTAATTCCAAAGACGAATATCGAAACAGAGAAACACACGGAGAGCATTAGGAGGAAGGTCTCGGTGCGGAGGACATCGGAGGAAATCGATGTAGCAGAATTGAAGGAATGGGGAGCTCGTGTGGGTAATTTGAATGAAGATCAATGTGAAAAAAGCAGGAGTGGTGAGCATTGTAAAGACCACTGGAGGGAATGTATATAGTGAGTTAGAGGGACACATGAGACAGTTCAAACGCTTGGGGTATACCATACATTGTAGTAAAGATGTGAGGTGACGAAACCTGTGTGAATGGTAGCCTTTACCAGTATTAACAATTACTAACAAAAACAGTGAATCAAAGGGTGCCAATAAAAGTAGTAAAACATTGGTATGAAGTGCACGAAGGTGTAGTATGACGGAAAGAAAGTGATGGACAGATAGAATAAGCAAAAAGAGATACTAGACATGGTATGAGAAGAATCGAAAATGATGGAGCTTATCATGAAGAGGCGGAAATTAGCTAGGGCACATCATGAACAAATTTTACTTTTAATATGGCATCATAATGAAGGTTACGAGGAAAAATACAAAGGTGGAAGAAAATAATGGACACACTTAACAAAGGACATTATGTGTGGAAGTGAAGAGGGAGACAAAATACGGGAGAACATTCAGAGGAGCCAACGGCAGAATATTCTGTTTGCCCGTTTGTTCGCAACGGGGTACCGCCATCCGGACCAAAGTAAACATATGTAGATTTGTATTTGCACAACTCCATTACGAATGTTTACTACATAGCAAGGCATCTTGTAAATTAACAAGGAATATCCCGTCAAACTTCTGTTCTGACTGGCTAAGGCGCACCAACATAGCCTGTTAGTGTGTTACATCTATGTGCGTATGTTCATTAAACGGACAAGTCTGAATGGCTTGCCATCCGATTAACACTAACCAGGTTCGCATGACTTCAAATTGCAGGACATTGTTTGTATCTCGCCCGAATTGCCTGTGCGCGTGCGCGTGCGCTCGCCATAGCCGCACGGGGCACTGCAGTCGGTCCACTCGTTAAACATGGCTGTCCGCGGAGAAAATAAATTCAAAGCACGGTTACGCATGTCACCACCAACGGCAACACAGAATAATATTATACTATTACGTTATAACGGCAATGCAGTACTCTACCTTGTGTGTGTTACCAGAGCGAGGTTAACTACATATGTGACGTTTAATTGTGTGTGCAAAGCCGTACAATCCTTGACCCTACTACGAAACGTAAACTAAATTGTTTTCCGTTGTTCGATACCGTATTTAAATGGCATAATTTTTTTACAAACACATACTGCTGTTGATTGGTTAAACATAGCCTGAGCGACACATACGTTGTAAACAAATATTCTTTCCTGTGAGGTGTCAGTTCATTATCTCATACCTGACAATTGTTCGCTGCACTTCAAACAGTAACCATTTCCAATGTTTTTGTAGTAGTGTCCTGGAATGTTGAGTGTTTTTATTAAAACGTGGAAGCAATCTTGACACTAGCTGCCATGTATCATCTGAACATGAGCCATTTAAAAGTTCACCTCGTGGGATCACTGTATCAATACTCACCGTCGCACGGCGCGGTGTTGCAAGACACTTCGATCGTGTCACACGGATAAGGAGCTTCATCGTTGGACGAGTTGCACATCTTCGTGACGGCCTTCTGGTATCCGCCACCACAATCTTTGTCACATGGGCCGAACTCGTACAGGTCACACCCTGCCATATGAAGTTTACGTATATTTACATTGTTATTATATAAAGTTAATCATTTGGTTTTCGCAAACTTTTGGCACACACATAGTACGTGTGATGTTTACTTACGTTTAATTGTGAAACGTTTATGTTTCCTATCCTATACTCGCACAGTGTGGGGGGGACGGAGTGGCCACACTTTGTCTTCGAAATCGTGGGTTTAGATGATATGGTAATTTCAAACTGTTGTGTTATTTTTGTTGTGTTTAGTGTTGTTGTTGTTGTTGGTGGTGATGGTGTTGTTGTTGGTGTTGTTCGTGTTGTTGTAACACATACGTTTTTAATGTTCTTGCTATATCTCGCTATCGTTGTCGGAGTTTATACTTGCCATTAGAGACACCTATTGAGGCAAGCACTAACAACCAGGCAGTCCGGTAAACACCCATGTTATTCTGCTGGTTTCCTGTCGTGCAAAACAAGACATGTATCAGATATATGATCGCACTTTAGAATACACAGCCTTTCATGTTACCAATATACCAATAGTTAATTTACGTTTGCTGCTCCGACATCAACGAAACGTGTAGAATTACGGATGATGTATTGAACTAGTAGTTTAACATAATCGAACAAAGAACCTAGTTCCTTTATGCTTATGTTCACAAATTCCACCAATACGTTCATGTTTATGTTCACCAATTCCACCAATAAGTTCTTGTGTATGTTCACCAATTCCACCAATACGAATCGAAGCCTACCTGTCAACACCCAAACAAAGACTCAAACTTCTTCCAAAAATCTGTAAATCTCGTTTTGCTGCTGACTTCTATTACTCGACATCAGTTTGCCAACTGTTGGTGGGGCGTCCTGCCCGTTGATTTATATAACCAAATTCTGGCGTCATCGCCTACGTAGGTTAGAACAAGATCATGAAGGTGTGGCCATGAAGATGTCTACCGCCCACCGAGGTGTTCATTTCGTTAAATCCAATGTCATTGTATAACATGCCTACGTCGCTAAAGGGCAACTGTACACGGTGTAATATTTTATTAAATCGCCAACAAAACATTCGAATTTGCGGATTTCCACTGAAACGAATTTAGATGTGCGGTAGGGTTGACGCGTCACCCAATGATGACGAGTTTGCTATGTATAAAAAAATAAATATCGCGACGCCAGCGATATGTTAATATTTCCATGTATAAAAAAATTTACATTTATTATTACGTGAGTCTTTTCAAAGTGAACTCAAAGTTGAGGGAAGAATGTCAAGGGGAAGACAATGACTGAGGTGGGAGGACTCTGTGAAGAGGGATTTGGCGGGAGTGGGAGGTGAGTGGAGAACGAGAGGGAGGAATGGGGGAGTGAAGACGGGTATTAGTGGAGACGGAAGTTACTTGGGAACAGTGACGGAAGGAGAGGAAAAACATAAATCGCCGATCAGTATCGATGCAGCTTAACCCAGACTTCAGGGATAAAGAGGAAAGCAACAACATACTATTCACATAGCTTACCACGAATTTTACCTGCAACTGTATTTCTCCGACATGTATTCTAACACATTTATATCCTTCTCCTGATATGTAAAGTTCGAAATAATTCAAAAGTGTCGGTTCATATTTCTGACATAATATATTGTCCGTTTTCAATATGGACACGATGTTCAAGTATGGACAACTAACGTAAGAGTCGACTAAGAATGACAGTGAATACATTATAAAGTGTGTAATCCGAACTAGAGGTAACACTTTCCTTTGAGGTTCTCATATGTATACACACTTCAGAAAGTGTCATTAATGGCAAACATTGACGGTAATTAATGGAATATCTCCGTCTGTGTGATATGGTCATCCGTGCACCTGATCATCTGTTGTTATTGAGACAGCTTCCCGGGGATTTTCACTGTCACTTGTCGTACTCGAAGTAAACTGATTGATAGCTGCACAACGCACAGACTGAGTTGAATTTAATCTGTGTTTCCATAACATTTCCTTTGTACAAGAAGAAGTCGTTGGCTTTGCACTCAACTCCCAACCCACAGGGGTGGGAGACTTTTGTTTGGTCTCCCTCTGTCGACCTGTCCGTGCCGAGGCTCACTAGATTCATAAATGCGTCGACATTTTGAACAGACTGGCATGGAATACTTGCGTATGGAAACAAACTACTAATATCCGTAAGGGTAAGCATACATGAAATTGGAATGTGACACCACGAAAGCCAGCGACATCTGGGAAGACCAGTAGAGACGAGGCAGAATTTTACAGCGCCCATGTTGATCTCAGGGGTGATATCCAAGAACAAGAAAGTTTATTTTGACCCCGTTTACAATACAAATAAAATTGAGTGACAGACGCCAAATATGCATTAATATGTTCACATGGAAAATACAAAGCAATATATAACTTAATAAGGGGTCAGTGAGTCATACGAAGACAGTCGCTTTCATAGGAACCACCAATGATATATAATTAACTAACTGATTTATACAAAAGGTTACAACAGTGCGTGTGTAGAAGGAGAAAGAGCGTGCATGAATATTGAGTGTATATATTGAAATATGTGTGATAATATGTAATATAAATTGTAATAGATAGTCGTACATGCATGTATGTATTACTGATTTAGTCGATTTCAGTAACAAGTATAGCAGTTTAGTGTTGTACACGTATCTTCATTTATTTTTGTAATAGATTATGTTTTGCATAATTTGAAAAACCTCGCAAACTATGAGCTCGTGTCTTCTCCATAACAATTTTTAGGTTATTATTAATAACATGTGGCGCAAGTTATATCTAAGATACCTTTTTGGTCAATTCAATTGTACACCTTGTGTTACGATTGTGTATTTTGGGGTTATTTTCCAGTTTCATAAGAAACAGGTAATCTTGATGAATGCATTTTAAAAATATAATCAAAGTTCATGCAGCTTTAATAAATAATTTTTTTTTTAATACTCAGTTTTCTTAAGTGGTTCTGCATGTGAATTGTATTTTCTTAAGGTTAAAATTCGCATAGCTTTCTTTTGAATTTTCATCAGTCTGCTACCTTGGTAACTCCACGCCATGATACAATAGTTAATGTGAGATAATAATAGTGTATTATATAAAATAAGTTTATTTCTAGAGGTAACACGTACTTTAATCTGTATAACATGCTGCCGACAATTTTGGAACACTTGTTTGATATTTTTTCAGTGTTGTTTTTCAATTTAAGCTTGTATCTAAAGTTAGTCGTAAAAATATATTCTTCCACTCGTTCTATGTTGATATTATTGATGTTGAGCTAAAATGTGTATTTAACTTTATTAAGCATTTGAAAGGTCTTATGTTTATATATTTTTTACTTTGTTTGCTAAATAAGGTGGTGGACGATGAGGCTGATGAGGATGGTGTAGTTGTCTTCATCATCGTAATAATTATCATCCTCATAATCACAATCACTAAGATAAACCCTTAAAATATTCATCTTTCTCCTCCTATTCATCATTATCATTACCATTTATCATGTTCATCATCATCATCATCATCATCATCTTCATCATCATCATAATCATCTTCATAGTTTTTATTACATTACCGTTCGATTTATTACATTACTGGTCGATTGTTACAACCAGTAATGCACTAATCGACCGGTAGTGTAATAATCGACCGGTGATGGAACAAATCGACCGGAAATGTAATAATCGAATGGTAATGTAATAACTCGACCGGAAATGTAATACAACGGTGAACATGATAAATGGTAATGATAATGATGAATAGGAGGAGAAAAATAAAGATTTTAAGGGTTTATCTTAGTGATTATGATTATGAGGATGATAATTACTACGATGATGAAGACAACTACGTCATCCCCAGCAGACTCATCGTCCTGCCTCTCCACCTCAACCTCAACATCCTCATGTTCACCCTTATTATGAGACTCATCGTCCTGCCTCTCCACCTCCACCTCAACATCCTCATGTTCACCCTTGTTATGAGACTCATCGTCCTGCCTCTCCACCTCCACCTCAACATCCTCATGTTCACCCTTATCGTGGCTAGCTATGCTGATTTAGGCTTGGCGTCGTTCCTCTAAATAAATGTACTTCAAGGGGTGATTTCGGGGGCAATCCACCACCCCACACTTGGCAGCAACTCATTTTTGAACAAAATACATGTTACCAGGCAAATTAAAGAGCTAGAAGCGCCACTATGCGGATAAACATTGTGAAGGATCCGTCAATTAGCGCGACGCGTTGCGCAATCTTACTAAACTGAGATTCAAAATTACATATCCTACAGCTATCTAAAAAAGAGTATTGTGGCAAGACGTGTTTATATACCACGCTGTTGACGGGTGAAATAACGGTTGCCTATAACTTAATAACGTGGAAATGAAAAAAAAATTGATCTTAACAATGTGAACAAAATAATGACAAATTAACAAGACACGTTGTTCCACCTTACGTTCGAATGAAAATCTCCCTGTTTTTTCTCTTTCTCTCTCTCCCTCTCACTTTCTCTCTTTCCTACATCGATGTCGTGAATATGTGATCCGCACTGTACTGTTCGCAAGGTATTGATTTTGCCCGCCTCCATCTCTATATACTCAGGCGTTCCCGCGCTTCCGAGATCACGTGTTCCCGATCCCGCGGTCTGTTTCGGTGTTTCCACGTCCTCCCGCTTTCCCACGTCTAAGCGCGGACGTCTGAGTACAATGGCATTGACGACTTACTAGAACATAACCGCAAAATGGCGAGGCGATTCTTCTCTTCTCCACCTGCGCGCTGCCAGTGTTCGGTCGCGTAACTCCGCAACAGTCTTATGTGTTTGCTCTCGAATTATGAAAGAAAAATAGTTTAGACATTTAGTCTGAACCAACAACTAAACAAATAAAGTTTAGGGGCATACTTAAAATGTACGACGTTAAAAGGTAATCCCCAAAGCTAATGGGTATCTCTTTAAAGAAAAAAGCGATCACCTCAAAACGTAAAATAAGAGGCTGATTTTTTTAGATGACCCTCTTGTTACAAGTTTTAGATTACTCCTTAATGTTTTGATGGTCCCTTGAGTTTGTCTTTTGATATGACTCCTTACATTTTTTGAGATAACCCATTAATTCTAAGATATAACCCCTTAACCTTTTCAGACGATGAGCTAGTTACTTTGTTAAATGATCCTTACATTTACAAAAAAACTATTCCTTAGTTTATTACAAAAATCCGTTTAATCTATTTGAGATAACCCCTCAAATACGTCAACGTAATTGCGATGTGCCCTCCATAATTTGTTTGATGTTTTTAATATGATACCTGAACTTTAATTTTTTAGATGATCCCTTAATTTGTTGAGACGATCAGATAGTTAACTAGTTAATTACTTCTTACATATGTTGTGACGATCCTTTAATTTTTTGGAAAAGACCCATTCATTCTCTGAGATGACCCCTTAATTTATTTAACTTTTTTCGAGATGACCACTTGGTTTTATGAGACGACCCTATAATGTTTTGAGATGATCAGCTAGTTCATTATTAAATTACCCATTATTGACTCCTTTTAAAATCTTTTACCTTGTTTTTGAAAAAAAATCCCATAATTTTAGTTATATTTAGACTGACATTTTAGATGAACATTTTAGTTTACTGAAATTACTCTTAACTTTATTTTTTGAGATATCCCCTTAATTGGCCCCTTAATTTGATCCAAAGATGATCAGGTATTTCTTTTTAAGCATTTTTAATGATCTCTTAAATAATTCCTTGAGATGATCCCTTCATTGAGTGTAGATTACCTCTTTCATTTGTTGAGGTGACCCTTTTTAATGACCCTCTTCTTCCTTACCACTCTGCCTGACTCGGTCCTATTGTTTGCCAACATGTAGTTACTGGCGTGCGTTACCTGGGCGGTTATGGTGAACGGCACTCCATATGTCCTCCCATAAAACGGCTCACTCGTTCTGAGATTCATCATCATCATTTTTATTACATTACTGGTCGATTATTACATTACCGGTCGATGTATTACATTACCGGTCGATTATTACATTACCGGTCGATTATTACATTACTGGTCGATTAATTACATTACTGGTCGATTATTACATTACCGGTCGATGTATTACATTACCGGTCGATTATTACATTACCGGTCGATTTATTACATTACCGGTCGATTTATTACATTACCGGTCGATTATTAACATTACTGGTTGTAACACACGATCTTGGTTGTCTGTATAATCTTTGATAAGTTAGTTCCGGTTAATTGAATTATTATCCCCTCCCAATGTTCGTACATACTGATATTATTTTTTTGCTGCATAATTATATTTGTTATATACACATATTCTTAACCCTCCATTACTGCAGTTTTCCCCGTTTTTACCAATATGTTTTAAAACGTTTTAATGTACACCATTTGTCAGAATTATGATAACTAAAGTCTTGATACAAGAAAGTTTGTCTTGCCTCAGCGGGAAGACATGATAATTAATGCATAGGTTTTTTGTTGTACTCCCTATGCAGCTGATCACAGTGAAACTGGGATTGGTGCAGTGCGTGGCGTCTACAGCCAGTGAGAATAACGTAGGTGCAGAAAGGTAATCCAAAACGATTGGGTGTGTCAAATACGTCAACGTAATTGATGTGAGCAGTTGTTATGTTTGTATCAGTTACACGTAGTGTCACAATAAACGACAGCTACGTAACTTATCTTCCTTTGTTCAACATGTGAAGAAGTGTTGGTTACGATCAAAATAATCATGACTGCATTCAATTTCGACAAAAACGCAGCATATCAGGATCACGAATAACACTTTATGTGTGGGACTTCCGACTGTAACAAGTGGCATACGCATATTCATTTTAAGAAATTTCTAAATAAAGCGAAGTAATCATATTGGATGTCGCAGTTGTAAACAAGTAGTATAGATGATATGTGCTACAGCCAATGGAAAAAACCATACCTGCAAATAGTTTTTTTATGATTCAGCTCACACGCCATTGCGAAATTTCATTCGGTCAACATTTGTTAACAACTGGTTTACCTTAAGTGTGAAGATGTGCACCAGACTGAGAGGTTCAGATGAGTAATATTTTTACCTATTTCACAGTCAGTTTACCTTTTTCTTCCCGTGACGTTTCGACTGCTATCAGCAATCTTCTTCGGACAACTACTGCTAGATTGCTGAAATAAGTAAAAAAAGTATTGCTCATTTGAACCATCCAATCTGACAAACATCTTCACTCATATACACTCAAACTATGCAACTGAAACAGTGAAGAAACTATGCAGATTAGAACGATTAGAGCAAAACATCGCTCGACACCAAAATCCTCCCAGTCTACGAATCAAATGCCCCATCAGGAAACAGGAAACAGGAAATATGTATTTGTCCCAAAGACAACAAAACAGAGTATTCAACACAAAAACATACAATATATTACATCTAAGTCGGCATGAGAAAACGAAGTGGTAAGAATATAGAGTACCGTCTGAAAATAAAAGATAATGTCATATAAGGGACGGGAGACTCCTACTAAAACTAAAAATTAATCGCTGTCGTAGGAGCCACCATGTCGTTTAATTTCACCCATTATTTAAATTATAAAAAAAGAAAATCCCTATACAGTATTAGTGCATAATTACTGAGTGAACAAAATTAATATAGATATGTCTGTATATTACAAATGCCAAATATATTTATACATACAAGGAGGAACGGAGACATAGTCAGTCATGTTGACACATATAACAATTTTGGATTGCACATTGTTCAACATATGTATTCAGAAAATAAAGTTTGATATAATTTGAGAAACCATGTAAACTGTGAGTGGTAACCTTGTCTTTTAATAAATCAGGTGCATTATTTATGGTATGTGGCAAACTGTACCTGAGACTTCGTTTAGCAAACTCGTGGTGTACCCTGATCGTATGTATGTTAGACTGACCACGTGTATTAAAGTTGTGAACACTATTGTTTTGATCAAGTGGTCAATTTTGCAGGTAGACAGGTAGTTTATTGTTTGAAAATTTATTATATAATTTTAGTTCCTGCAATTTTAGAATATGCTCTACTTTTAGTAAATTAAGACTTTTGAACAGTGGATAGGTATGAGCATTATATTTGTTTAAACATATACTTCGGACGGCTTTCTTTTGAAGTTTTAATATTCTATCACATCTATAGCCCCAGGCCGTTAAGCCATAGTTTAGATGTGACAATATCAAAGTGTTATACAACATAATCTTTATATTAAGAGGTAACAATCGTTTGAGTTTATTTAGGACACCTATAATTCTGGAGCACCTATGTGAAATTTTGTTGATGTGGCTTTGCCAGTTTAATTGTTCATTAAAACTTATCCCTAGGAAATTGAACTCATCTACTCTATCGATATATGTATTATCTATTTTTAAATTTAGTGGATTTATCATATTATTTCTTCTAGCCGTTTTGAAGATAATATATTTGGATTTATTTACATTTAGAGATAATTTGTTTAATTTAAGCCACTCGTTAATTTTTTCCAGTTCTGTGTTGATTAAAAATTCTACATTTTCATTTTTGCTATATTGTGCGAAAGAATCTAGGGTACTTGAAAGTGTCGTGTCATCGGCGTACATAGTAAAGTTGAATTTTGGACTAGATTGGGCAAAGTCATTTATGTAAATCATAAATAACAAAGGGCATAGAATTGATCCTTGAGGTACGCCTGTGGAGATATTAAGCATATCTGATTGACGATGGGAGTGAGGGAGACGGGAGGGAAGGTGTCAGGAGGGAAGGCGACGCGAGAGCAAGTTAGCCAGGAGACGGGAGGGAAAGGTGACAGGTTGATGAGTAAGAGAGAGAGAGAGAGAGAGAGAGAGAGAGAGAGAGAGAGAGAGAGAGAGAGAGAGAGCCTGATAACAGTCTGCCACCAAGTGACAAGGCTGCAGGATAGAATGTGATGGAGGGGATCCATCGGAAGAGCTATTCCGAGGCAGTGATAGAGGGGGTGAGAAAGAGAGCGAGGGTGTTTGTGGGGGACTCAATAGTTAGGAAGACCGACAGAATCTTAAACAAGGGAGATGACGTGTTAGTTTGCTTGCCTGGGGCCAAAATAGAGGCGATAACTGAGAGGGTTCGGGCAAGGGTGGATCTGTTTTAGTACACGTAGGGACAAATAACGTGGAGGGGGAGGGTACAACTGCCATAGTTAGGAAATACAGGAATTTGGTCAGAACACTAAAGCAGACGTGGGTTGAGCAGGTAATACTGTCAGGGATTTTACCAGTAATAGGAAGGAGGGGTCATGGATATCGAAATTGCCGGGGGGTGGCAATTAACATGCTAGTCGAGAAGCTATGTAGAGAAGAGGAAGTTGGTTTTGTGGATTTGTGGGGAAGGGCTGATATGTACATGAAGGACGGGATCCATCTAAGTGGAAAGGGGGCAGCAGTATTTGTGGATGGACTCACAGCAGCAGTAGACAGTTGCATGGGTAGCATAACTAATATTTTGGTAGTAAACACTATTTAAACTAGAAGCGCGGGGGGGGGGTACTTAGAGATGCCTCAAGCAGGACAAGAGGCCACTAGTACAGATAAACCAATAACAAAATGTCCGAAAAACATGTCTGAAGCAGGTTATAGATGCGTGTGTTTAAGTGCTAGGAGTATAGTAAATAAGAAAAACGAATTAAACATTATGGTAGAAGATGTTGACCCTCACATAATTGGTATTACCGAATCATGGGCCAACACAGACATAACAGATGCTGAATTTGGATTGATAGGATACGTAATGTTTAGGAGAGATCGAATAGGAAGTAGGGGAGGGGGAGTTATTTTATATGTTAAAGAATCTATTCAGGCTTATGAAATAAAATTGGAAAGGAAAGCAGATTACGATGAAGCTGTTTGGTGCAAAATAGTTTCAGGAATTTCAAAATTAACTATTAGATTAGAGAAAATCTATTAGATATAGTTTTATCATCACAAAAAGAATTAGTGGACAATGTAAAAAGAAATGAACCATTGGGTAACAGTGACCACAATCAAATACATTTTGACATCAATGTAAAATCATACGGTAAAAATAAAAACCGCATAGCAGAAACTTCCATAAAAGTAACTATAAAGATATGAGAAAATACTTAGCAAAACTAGATTGGACTAACATGCTGATGAATAAGACCGCAATTGAATGTTGGAATATTCTAAAATATGAAATTGAGAGTATCGTCGATAAATTTGTTCCCTTGAAAAAAACAAGGAGAACGGAAAGAAACACTTGTCAAAAGAAGCTATTAGAAAAATAGTGTTTAAGCAAACTATGTGGAGGGTCTATAGGCGTGCCAGAAAGGATGAAGACTATGCAAATTACAAAGAGGCACTTAACCTAGCTACAACTGAAATTAGAAAATCTAAACGAACGTTTGAAAAAAAATTGGCAGGTAATATAAACAGAAAGTTCGAGATAAGGTCGGACCACTGGAAAACAACAGGGGAAACATAATTTCAGAGATCCTGAATTAGTATTTCAGCTCAGTTTTTACCACAGAAGATATCAGCTCACTTCCAGTTCCATTTACTAAATTTGAGGGCAATAAATCAGAACATTTAGGGCAATTATTTGTAACTCCTGAAATGATAGCACAGAATATTAAGAAGATGAAAGATAATCAATCACCTGGAGTTGATGGGATACCACCAAAACTGCTTAAGGAAATTGTTGAGCAAATTAGTACACCACTTGCAGATTTTTTTAACTTGTCACTAGAAGAAGGAATAGTTCCTTGAGAATGGAAAGAAGCAAATATTACTCCGCTATTTACGAATGGATCGAAGAAAAAGCCAGAGAATTACAGACTAGTGAGTTTAACATCAGTTGTATGTAAATTACTCGAAACATTAATTGGAGACCACATGGTGGAATTCCTTGTGAAACATGAATTAATAAATACATCTCAACATGGGTTCCTAAAAGCAAGGTCATGTCTAATCAATCTTTTACGGTTTTTTGAAGAAATTATAAAGTTGATAGATGACGGGTCACCAGTTGATGTTGTCTACTTAGATTTTCATAAAGCTTTCGATAAAGTGCCACATCAAATATTGTTACTTAAACTAAAAGCCTATGGTATAGGTAATGATGTAATCAACTGGATAGACAAGTGGCTTACACACAGAAGACAGAGAGTAATATTAGATTATGAGATTTCAAATTAGAAATCGGTTTGGAGAGGGGTATAATATATATATATATATATATATATATATATATATATATATATAAATGATTTGGAAGATGACATAGTACTCAAATTTGCAGATGACATAAAAATATTCAGAAAGGTTACTAATGATACAGATAAACAAAGTTTACAGGATGATCTAGATAAATTAGTTAAATGATCAGAAAAAATGGCAAATGTTACTCAGTTTTTGGAAGTGTAAATGTATACACATAGGACATGGAAACATGGACGAAGAATATAAAATGGGGGATGCTGTACTAAGTAGAACCACACAAGAAAAGGACTTAGGAGTAGCATTTAGTGCTGACATGAAAGTTTCAGAGCAAGGTGGGTTTGCTGCTTCGAAGGGAAATCAAGTTCTATGGCTAATTAGGAGAACTATCATGCATAAGGAGAAACAGCTAATTGTACCCATGTACAAAGCAATAGTTAGACCACATTTGGAATATTGTATTCAAGCATGGAGGCCGTATCGTAAGAAGGACATAGACAAGCTAGAAAGAATGCAACGAAGAGCAACTAAAATGATTCCAGAATTAAGAGACCTTAGTTTTGAAAGCCGCTTATTACAATGTGGTTTGACAACACTAGAGACCATGAGACTAAGAGGAGACCAAGTAGAAGTGTTTAAAATAGTGAACGGTTATGAGGATGTTGATAGGAATATGTTCTTCAAACTTAAAGAATTCAGTAGAACCAGAGGACACAAAGCAGCACTAGTTAAGGAGCAATGTAGGTTGGACATGAGAAAGTACTCTTTCTCACAGAGGGCGATAAATGAATGGAACAAACTGCCAAATGATTGTATTAATGCTAGTAGTGTGAATATGTTTAAAAATAGAATTGACATATATTTGATAAGGGCGGGCTACACATAGATGAGAACATTGTTGGACTCTCGATAAGCCAATGGCTTCCTTGTCCACTTGGCATCTGGAACTTGTTGTTTGGGATAGCAATCTTGTTAAATCTTGTTAAATCTTGTTAAATCTTGACATATCATCAACACGAAACGAGCCCATTGCATCACAGAAAGGGCCAAAAGGACCTGATAAGAGAGAGAATCCGAGTAATTAACAACAAATTGGATAGTTTCAAAGAATAGAAAGACAATACTGAAAACGAATTGTTTATGCAGTTGCCTAGCAACATCAAGGACATCGTGGTGGCACACCTGGCGCGACGATGAACAAGAACACCATACTTAGTGATACAAATAACACACCGACGATAGTGTCGCCACCTGGCGAAACTCTCGTTGTCAGTTTTAATTGTCTAGGCTGCGAAGTTTGGATGATGCAATCAGTTTATTGTTGTCAGGCCCGTTACAGATGGACCGAAATCGATAATAAAAAAATTTGATTTCGTCCGTCACTGTAACATGTCATCATCATCATCTGGTCGAAAGACTTCTGGATTTGATGACCCGCCATTCAGCTCCCTCCTTCATAAATGCAATTAACTCCTCTGGGTCTGTCACACCAACATCCGATTTTAGAACCTCGACGTAGCCAAGAGCGGACCGTCCCCTTGAAGTGCGTCCGTACGTCGGCTCCCAGAGTATTATTTTGACAATGGTGTCCCTGTTTGCCTTATGTTGTGCCCAGCAAACCGCATCCTGAGCTCTTGAATTTTGTCTGTTACCCTCATCATTGTTCCACACAGCCCTTCATTAATCACGTGCTCTTTCCAGTGAATATTGGACACCATTCGCAGTCCAGTGTAGCAGCCATTCAATTGCTTTTCCAGACTTTTGGTAAATTTTTCCAGGTTTCCGGTCCATACAGGAGAACTGATTCCACAGTTGCCACGAAGAAACGTTCCTTGAGGTTCCTTGTGATATTTGATTTCCATTTTTCTTCATCTTGTTTGCGACAGCCCACGCATGGCATCTTTTGATTCGTATGTCCTCCTCAGTGGAATCTACCCATGAGCCCAGGTATTTGAAGTCATTGACCTTCTTCAGCTTTGTGCCATCCAACAGCTTCAGCTCTGGCTCTTTGTCTGTGTTGTATGCCACGAATTTAGTCTTCTTGGCATCAATGCCCAGACCGACTATTTAACATTCCTTTTCGACTCGGTGCAGTAACTCATGTGCTTGCTTTTGGTCAGACAGTAAGGAGATATCATCTGCATAGTCAAGGTTTGTTATTATCTCTGGTTTAACTCTTTTGCTCCTCCTGCGTTTGAGAGTAAAGCCTAATTCCTCTTCTCAGCCATCAATTGCCTGCCTCGTCGCATAATCGAGTACAATAATAAAGAGAACGAGAGCCAAAGTATCTCCCACTTCCGCGATTATATCAAACATAGCTGTTTGGTACTCAACATTGTGTGGAAATGTTGTTCAGTCTAGGTATGTATCCCTTAATTGATAAGCCAAGCCGAATTACATATAGTAGTGGAACTTTAATAGATAACATTTTCACAAATGAATTGAACAGTAATATTATTAGTGGGTTTCTTATAAATGATATTAGTGATCGCATACCTGTATTTTGTGTGTGTAGTTATTCAGATATGGATATAAATATAATTCCTGATAAAAATAAATATAGATTCATCAGAAAATTGAATGATGGTTGTATAAAATCATTTAACAATGATCTATCTTTAGTAAATTGGGAAACTGTTTTAAACGAAACCGATGCAGATATAGCCTACACTAACTTTATCGACATATTCACTCAACTGTATGATAAGAACTGTCCAATTAAGAAAATATATAATAACAAACCCATTTTTAAGAACAAACCCTGGTTTACCAGAGGTTTGCAGAATGTTTGTAAAAAGAAAGAAACATAATCTGTATAAACAGTATTTGCAGAATAGAACAAAAGAATATGAATGTAAATATAAAAGTTACATAAATAAACTAACATCTATTCTTAGATTTTGTGAAAAAGAGTACTACAATAAATTATTGGCAAAAAAATAATACAAAGGGTACATGGAAAATTTTAAATTCAATTATAACAAAAACAACAACAACACTCAAATTACCCAACCTTTTTACTACTAATGGTAGGTTAACTAGAAGCAAAACAGATATTGTTAATGGTTTCAATGATTTTTTGTAAATGTAGGGCCGAATCTTGCAAGAAACATTAGGGTCCCCAATGGAAACTTACGTGTGCTTGATTATTTACAAGGAACTAATTCCAGCACCATGTTCTTAGCTGGGGTTTTAGAAAATGAGGTAACTAATATTGTCAAAAGTTGTAAAAATAAAAAGTCTACAGGTTATGACAATGTTGATATGGTAACAGTGTAAAAGGTAATATCTAACATTGTAGTACAATTTACTCACATATGTAACAAAACCTTCAGTAGTGGTGTATTTCCCAGTAAAATAAAAGTTACCAAAGTAATCCCTGTATATAAAGCTGGTGAAAAAAATGTTTTACTAATTATAGAGCTGTATCTCTACTTCCGCAATTTTCTAAAATCTTAGAAAAAATATTTAATGTTAGCCTAGATAAATCTATTGAAAAGTATAACATTTTAAGTAGTAGTCAATATGAGTTTAGGACAAGTATGTCTACATCAATGGCTTTGTTAGAACTAACTAAATAAATTACTACTGCCTTCTACCAAAAAAAATGCACTATTGGTGTTTTTATTGATTAAAAAAAGCATTTGTTACTCATAAAATTAGACGCTTATGGAATTAGAGGAATGGCCAATGCGTGTCTAAAAAGTTACTTGCATAATAGACTATAGTATGTTGGCATTGAGGATAACAATTCGGATTTATTAAATGTGATATGTGGGGTACCGCAAGGTTCTATTCTGGGCCCAAAACTAGTTATACTATATATAAATGATCTTTGTAATATTTCTACATTACTAAAATTCATTCTTTTCGCTGATGATACTAATATATTTTGCTCGGGGAAAGATTCAACCCAGCTCAGCAAAATTATTAATACTGAACTACGAACATTACATATCTGGTTTTCATTAAACATATTATTCTTAACCGTAGCTAAGACAAACAAATATTGATATAAAAATCGACATTACAATTTTAGATAGAGTATATGTTACTAAGTTTTTAGGAATCTTAATAGATGATAAGCTCAATTGGAAGGAACATAGGTATGATCAAATCTAAATTATCAAAAACTATTGCAGTTATATATAGGGCGAAATACTTACTAGACAAAAATTCACTGTTTATACTATATTGCTCACTATTTCTCCCGTATATAACATACTGCTGTGAAGTATGGGGCAATACGTATAAAACATATATTAATGGTGTTTATATATTACAAAAAAGGTAGTCAGACTCATTTGTAATGAGAATTCATTATGTCATTCTAATGAAATATTTAGTGATCTAGGCATTCTTAAGCTCTTTGATCTAATAAAATTAAGAATTTATATGATAATGTCTAAAGCCAACAATGAATTGTTGCCTGGTAACCTTCAACAATTCTTCAATGTAAAATATACCATGTTGCATGTAACATGCCAAAGTAATAAATTAAAACATGTGTATGCACGAACAACTTTAAAAGTTAAGTGTACATCTGTGTATGGTGTTAAACTCTGGAACTCTTTAGATGAGTCAATAAGAAGTTCAGTTACTATCCAGAATCTTAAAAAACGATATAAAAAGTATTTCCTTGAAGAGTATAAATTACTGACATGAATTGCTGTGCGGTATAAAATATATGGAAGTATACATGTGTAAATGGGTTTTAGTTATTCGTTATTACTAATAATATAATATAAATTTATGTTTACTGTTAATATGTTCATGTTACTTTGATATTGGGGGAAAGTGATTTATAAGTAATACACTTCTACTTTCTCCCTTTCCATTTGAATTACAGACATTTGATAGGTATGTGTATATGTTGTAAATTTCTATGTTCATTTGGAAATAAAGAACTGATTTGATTTGATTTGATATAAGAAAAGCAGAAGGGGAAGGAGAAGGTTGCCGATGGAGATTAGTGGAGAGGGTTAACAGCTTGGTAGGTGGCAGCAATGCATGAACTAGGCACACCCCTTTTTTACCCCTGTTTAAAGGGAACAACAAAGAAGAAAACACACGCACGCATGCACGCACGCACGGAGGAGTGGATGTGTGAACGAATAAGCTCACGCAGTAATTGCAGCGTGGTTGAATATTTCCCACAAAAAATTATTTTGCTGGAGAAACAATGTTGTAGACAGGCAATGAGATAAGGTCTGAATGTTCGGGCATATTTGCTTAGAAAGAAAGATTTGGATAGCTGTACTGGTTGTTAGCACTCGGTGGGAAGTAACGCTATTTAACTTGTTTCCAATACTTCAACATGATTTTTAGTTTCTCGCTCTTTCTTCCCTTCTACACGTTTCTTCCCTTTTCTTCCGGTGTTCTTCCTGATTTTCTTCCAGTTTCATCCTGTTGTTTGGAATGTAGTTGAGGCTTTTTCAAATACCGCGATTTCATATAGTGTTATTCTAGAAGAGATATTGCATAGAAAACATACTCATGCCCACATTTTTGTGATGTCATCCTTGACACATATTGTGGAATTTGCCATCCCAAACATTGTAGCTATTGTACTGGTTTTTAGCAGTTATAATCCAGGAATCCAAGAATCCACTTTTAAAAAGCTCTCTTATCTTTCCCCAAAAGGGGCCTTGTGCTTATATGGCCTTGGCCTTTCGGGCTTCGGGTATGCCCATATTTCGTCCGGGCCTCAACAAACACACATACACTCGTATACCCACCCACCCACACGCACGCACGCACGCACGCACGCACGCACGCACGCACGCACACACGTTCTTTTCGTATACTGTGTGCACCTCTAATTAATGTCACTGCGACTAGCCATGTACACTATTAATTAATATGTGTGATTCACATCATAAGTATGGAATTTTCCATTTGTGTAGGGGACGCATGTGATGCTAACAGAAGCCTATGAAATTACCATATCTTCTAATGCTGATGATGATAATATATATATATATATATATATATATATATATATATATATATATATATATATATATATATATATATATCCCGCACTGAAGTTCGTTTCCAATATGGTTGCAATTCATCATAATTGTGCAGCTCGGCGGCTTAGATGTGTCGACGCTGTTAAATCCAGTTTGCTCTACGTGTAACTGATACAGGGATAAATGTGGGATGTGTAACGAATGTATCATAGAGGTGAAACATCCAGCACCTAGGAGGATGGCTATATACTAAATTTGCTTTTCTACGTAAAGACACCTTTGTGTTAAGTAATTAAAGTAATTATAGTTAGTTGAACTTCCGAAATCCGGTGCAAAGGCAGAATTAAATCTATTCGTGTACCCGCCATTGCATGGATCAAATCGCGACACAACTCGCTTCGGGTCAAGTTACCGCATATGTGTCAGCATCTGTGCCAGCATCTGTGTCAGCATATGTGTCAGCATCTGTGTCAGCATCTGTGTCAGCATCTGTGCCAGCATTTGTGCCAGCATCTGTGTCAGCATCTGTGTCAGCATATGTGTCAGCATCTGTGTCAGCACATGTGTCAGCATATGTGTCAGCATCTGTGTCAGCATTTGTGTCAGCATATGTGTCAGCATCTGTGTCAGCATCTGTGTCAGCATCTGTGTCAGCATCTGCTCATGGAAAAGTGGGAAACTCCCTCCTCCATTCAACCTTCGTCGATAAAATGTGAAATTACTGAGAACAAGGAAATAAAATGTGTATAGAATGGCCACATATATATATATATAATATATATATTGGCCTGTGCGAGAGTTTTCGTGTTGGCGGCAGCCAAGCAGAATAGCGCCAAGAACTACTAAAGGGTATATTAATGAATGGAGAAAGCCTCGAAGAAGTAACGTCATTCAACCTTGGGTCGACCATCTCCTCTGAGGGCGACTCCACAGAAATGGAGCAATAACAACATCAAAACGGCAACAAAGATACGACTCTATAGAAGCCAGGTTGTGTCAGTGCTGACCTACGGATGCGGAAGCTGGGCCCTGAAAGCTGGACACTGAAAGCCGAGTTCGAAAGAAGAATAGCCGCATTTGAGATGACATTTTTCTTAAGGATTTTGAACATTCCTTAAAGAGACCACATAACAAATATATTAGTAATGCAAACCATCGAATGTCGTTTATATTCAACCGTCATAACGGAGACCCTAGTATTAACTGCCGGATTAACCATGGTTCAAGCGGTACTCTCCTACCAGGCCCCCACAAAAAGGGCCCCTCAAAAAGGGCCCCCACAAAATCGGCGTTTTGGCACTGCATATTGCAATGAGTTTTGTTTTTGTTATTTTCTAGTATGTAATTGTATGTAATTGTATGCTGCAATTCTTGCTTATCATTGTAGGATTATTTTCTTGTTTGGCATCATACACAGTATTTTGTATGTGTGTTTTATGCTGTCATCTACAGTAATCTATGAATATTTATGTTCAAACATAGTTGAAAAAACGCTAAGCTATAGGGTTATACCTCCACGCATCTTGACCTTCTTCTTTAACGCACTCGGTAGGGGCCCTCCACAAGCTCCCCCCCTACTATCCCCCATTGTTAATCCGGCAGTGATTAACTATGCTCGGTAAATCAACGATGTTTTGTTTATATGATCGCTATAAACCTGCAACCTCTACTGCTGTGTATACAAATTGTCACCAACATATTTTAGTTGCCGTCTATTCAGACAAAGTTAACTATCGCGCTTGTTCTGTCAATTAAACACCATCAATGGTTCACGCGGACTGAGTGCACCCCTAATTAATGTTCTGTCAATTAAACACCATCAATGGTTCACTCGGACTGAGTGCACCCCTAATTAATATTCTGTCAATTAAACACCATCAATGGTTCACGCGGACTGAGTGCACCCCTAATTAATGTTGCTGTGACATGCCGTGTTAATTATTAAAAACATATGTTGACTTTCTACGCATGGAATTTTCCAGTCGGGTAGACAACGCATTTGATAATAACACAAGCCATTGAAATCATCATATCTCCTAAAGCTGACGAAAGAGAGTATGCATACTGTTACAATCACACCTTTAGATGTATATATGGGAATCAGACAGCATTTCGTTCCCAATGTGGGTGCTATTCATCATAATTGTACGGATTGGCTGCTGAAATATGCCGATGGTGTTATTTCCAGTTTGAGGACGTGTAACTCATACAGGTATACAGATCGAATGCTTAACAGTAAGACACAGTGAAATATTTAGCACCGGTTATGGAATAATTTTGCCAAAAATAGTCAAAACATCTTTGTGTGAAGCGATTATTGTTAGTTGCACATACAAATCTGATGCAAAGTCGGATTTACCTGTATTAATGTAACCGCCTTTCGGTGGATTAAAACGCGACCTCATTCGAATCACAACCCAAAATAACTCAAGCCGAGCCAAGTCGAGTTACCTTCAACCTAAGACAAGCACAACAATGGAACTTTACTCCTATTTACTGCATAAGAATTCGATGTAGTTTTGTATTGTCAACCGTTTTGTAAAAGAATGTGTAAATGTGGTGTAAGGTGGAAAATACTTCGATTGGAAATATTGATATGTGCTCTTCATCGTTGTGCAGGCAATAACACCTTTGTTTATATATATATATATATATATATATATATATATATATATATATATATATTTGCTTACTCCGAGGGAGTAAGCAAATAAATAACACAAACACATATTACTACAATAACAAGTGAACAACTTATTCTTCACATGGAGTAAAATGTTATGAGTAAAACATTACACCTGCCACCTANTTATATATATATATATATATGCAAAAACAAAAAACATATCCATTCACCTAATATCTGCCATTTATCATTTGCACTAACAATAACCGATAATTATATTTGTTGTTTCTTCCGGAGCGTTATCAACATATCTTTGAAATTGATTCGAAGCACAACATTTTTTTCTTCACAATAATTATCTCTGATTCAATGTAATTATCAAACTACAAATTATAATGGCGCCACTAATAATAATTCTTTATTTCAGACATGACGTACATTAAAGTGTACATCGAGTCCATAGAAAAAAAAACAGAAAAGTATGAACAATTATATAATAGTGTATAATGCACTTATCCATGATCTGAACACACCCGACGTGGTATATACATCACTATGAAGAGTACATTGTCTGATTAAGTTAGTGGCAGTAGACATCCTATTTATTAAACTATAAATACATTTTCTAATTCGAGTTTTACAACTGCCAACAACCGCAGTGGCAAACATAAAACGTGCACTACATCTCATAGACAGGTTATGCAGAATCCTGAATGCATTATTGTATGACACAATAAAATGCTGCATAGACGACTTTCTATATTTAGCCCTAAATAACACAAACACATATTACTACAATAACAAGTGAACAACTTATTCTTCACATGGAGTAAAATGTTATGAGTAAAACATTACACCTGCCACCTACGATCTTTAGCTTTGATATCAGCTTCATCACACATATTGCCATTTATGCCCAAGGTACTAGTAGGACTTTGTTATATTCAGTGTCATTTCAACTAGCATAATATTTGCCACATGGCCTGATTTCATTGTGTTAAAAACCATTACTTGCGATTTTTTACTCTTAAACAAAATATCGTTACTACATCCATATGTGTAACTAGCATCTAGAAGCCTTTGCAACCCTTTGGCTGAGGGAGTAAGCAGCCTTTTGGCTGAGGGAGTAAGCAACCCTTTGGCTGAGGGAGCAAGCAACCCTTTGGCTGAGGGAGTAAGCAACCCTTTGGCTGAGGGAGTAAGCAACCCTTTGGCTGAGGGAGTAAGCAACCCTTTGGCTGAGGGAGCAAGCAACCCTTTGGTTGAGGGAGTAAGCAAGACAATGTCATCAGCACACATGAGGTGATTATCGACAATTTTGCTACAGCAACAGTCAACGGGTAATTTCGGCAGAGACACACTAAGGTCATCAATATACACATTAAACAATAGTGGGGATAGCACGCCTCTCTGTCGTACACCATTATTAACAGAAAAGCAGCTAGAGAGCACTGATCCCCATCTCATACACAATGACTGGTTGCGGTACCATTTACATAGTACTTTTATTATCCACCTATGAACACCAAGTTCAAGTATTTTTGAAAATAGCTTGTTGTGGTTCATCCGATCAAAAGCTTTGGAAGCATCCAGAAAAGCCACATACACAAGCCATGTTTTATATAATACCTTATGAACTCTTTCAGGACAAAAACACACATTTCTGTACCATGCTTAGGTTTAAACCCAAACTGGTTAAATGTAGTTTGCCGACAATTCTCCATACGACTACACAACAATTTTTTTTAACAACTTTGGTGAATACATTTGATAAGAATATGTCGATAGTTATCCTTCTCGTTTATATGTTTATTTTTATCATTGATAATAGGAACAATGACCGACGTTAGCTTGGATCTTGGAACATATCCATGGATTAGGATGGCAGACATTAATGTAGACAATAACACTGGTAGCTGCTGAATAACACATTTCATGTGTTCACTTGTTATACCGTCCAGTCCAGGGGACTAACAATAAGATAAGTCAGTGATAATTTCTTCAATTTCATTGGAAGTAACAAACATGTTTGGATCAAGAACAGAATGGTGCCTGCACAAATGAGTATGCAGTTCTTTGCAATTACTTCCACTCACCATATTAAATATGTGACTGTAGTGCTCTTGCCACACCACACTTATGTTGTCATTACCCTCAGCATTACCCACAACATTAGGCAACTTGATTTTACTGGTTAAATAGTTTTTATTTCTCTCCAGAAAGCTATGTCATTCTTTTCACACATCTTTTCAGCGATTTTATCAACAATGATAGAATTGTTGTTAGTCTTACACACTCGTAGGTCATTTCTAACCCTAGATCTTGACTGCTTCATAATATCACACACCACACCCTGTCTGGGTTTATCCGAGTGCTTCCAGAGAAGACAAGCATCGCTAGCTGACTCATGCAGTTCTTTCACTTGGTCACAACCAATAGTCATCTAATTCCATCTGATTGTATGCACAGTCAATTTCTACACCTTCCGCTCCTATTGTACTATGTGTGTCAATGACGTGTCATATCCGAGACAATAATAGGTGCATTATAATTACTATTTGTGTCCTCGTGTGTATTTCGGGAGGTAGGATAGGCGCAAAACAGGCGTGTTTGACCATTTTTTCTCTGACGTAGGTGATGATGCAGGCGTAGATATTTGTATTTATAATCCAGCAGATTGGACAATTGGCCAATTGTTCTCGGCTGAGGAAAGAATCATCACCGCAGAAGAAGACACAGATTTACTGACTCCAGTTCAACAGAACGAGGTAAGCGAAATTGCCTTTTTAGCCAGGAAATGTCGGCGAACCTTAGTGTCCTGTTTTAAAGGTCCCTTCTAAATTCGATTTTTTTTATCATTTCGGATTAAATTGGCGATAAAATAGACATATATGTTATTTACTACGACATGCTATATCGGTTGTGCAAATGTGTTATTTGTTTGTTTTTTTAAATTACATAGGGCATCATATGCAATGCAGGGAAAGTTACGGATCTGGACAACCACTACCATTAATTCTTAATAGACTTGATACATACGAACATACAATATGTTAGCTAAATAACAGTTCGTTTATTTAAATTCAAACATTCGACCACGTACGACATATAGATAGAAATAAACTGCACCAATGGCACATGAAAGACATCGTTGCCTGAACAGATGCATTGTGGCTAACATGGTATAACTGAATCATGGGCCAACATAGATATAACAGATGCTGAATTAGGACTGACAGGATATGTAATGTTTAGGAAAGATCGAATAGGAAGAAGGGGCGGGGGAGTTATTTTATATGATAAAGAATCTATTCAGGCTTATGAAATAAAACTAGAAAGGGAAGCAGATTGCGATGAAGCTGTTTGGTGCAAAATTGTTTCAGGAAATTCAAAATTAACTATTGGATTAGTTTACCGAAGTCCAAACATAAACGAAGAGGACAACACAAAAATAAAAAACGCTATAAAGGAAGTTAGTAAAGGGGAATGTATCATAATGGGAGATTTTAACCATGGACACATACAATGGAATTCTCTAGAGAGCACAGGGATTGAGGACCAACAATTTCTATTTTTAATCCAGGATAGCTTTCTTACTCAGCACGTACTAGAACCAACCAGGGGAGAAAATGTATTAGATATAGTTTTGTCATCACAAAAAGAATTAGTGGACAATGTAAAAATATTTGAACCATTGGGTAATAGTGACCATAATCAAATACATTTTGACATCAATGTAAAATCAGAAAGTAAAAATAAGAAAACGTACAAGAGAAACTTCCACAAAGGTAACTACAAAGATATGAGAAAATACTTAGCAAAGCTAGATTGGAATAACATGCTGATGAATAAGACCGCAATTGAATGTTGGAATATTCTAAAATATGAAATTGAGAGTATCATCGATAAATTTGTTCCCTTCCAAAAACAAGGAAAACGGTGTAGAAAGAAACACTTGTCAAAAGAGGCTATTAGAAAAATAATGCTAAAACAAACTATGTGGAGGGTTTATAGGCGTACCAGAAAGGACGAAGACTATGCAAAATACAAAGAGGCACTTAATGCAGCTACAACTGAAATCAGACAATCTAAAAGAAGCTATGAGCAAAAACTAGCATGTAACATAAAAAATGACAGCAAGAGTTTTTATGCATATGTCAGGAGTAAACAAAACGTACAAGACAAGGTTGGACCTCTAGAAGACAGTGCTGGAAATATAATATCACAGGGGTTTTTAATGGCGGAAGACCTAAATGGTTACTTCAGTTCAGTGTTTACCAAAGAAGATATTAGTTCATTACCAGTTGCTGATGCTAAATTTCAGGGGGCTAAATCTGACTATTTAGGTCCGTTAGTTGTAACTCCAGAATTGGTAGCTAAGAAAATAAAGGCAATGAAGGATAACAAATCACCGGGAGTGGATGGGATTCCTCCAAAATTACTAATGGAAACAGTAGAACAAATCAGTATACCACTTGCAAGAGTATTCAACTTGTCATTAAAAGAGGGAGTTGTTCCGTTTGAATGGAAAGAAGCAAACATCATACCATTATTTAAAAAGGGTTCGAGAAATAAGTCAGAGAATTACAGACCAGTGAGTTTAACGTCAGTGATTTGTAAATTATTAGAAAGGTTAATTAAAGACCATATGGTGGACTTCCTCGTTAAGCATAAATTATTAAATTCATCTCAACATGGATTCCTTAAAGCGAGGTCATGCTTAACAAATATGTTATGTTTTTTGGAAGAAATCACTAAGTGGATAGACGTGGGATCGCCAGTAGATATTATCTACTTAGATTTTCAGAAAGCTTTTGACAAAGTGCCACATCAAAGATTACTACTTAAATTAAAAGCCCATGGTATCGGGGATAGCATAACTGACTGGATAGAACAATGGCTGACTGACAGAAGACAACGAGTTGTAGTAGATGGAGAAGTTTCAAATTGGAAATCGGTTTTGAGTGGGGTACCTCAAGGATCAGTATTAGGACCTATATTATTCTTAATTTATATCAATGACTTGGACGACAGTATAACAAGTAACGTACTGAAATTTGCGGATGACACAAAACTGTTTAGAAAGGTTAATACTGATGGTGATAAACAACATTTACAAAACGATCTAGACAGATTAGTGAAATGGTCTGAGAAATGGCAGATGTTGTTCAATTTTGGGAAATGTAAATGCCTACATACAGGACATGGGAACTTGAATGTAAACTATAAAATGGGAGATACTGTTCTGGGTACTACTGTAAAAGAAAAGGACTTAGGAGTTACAATAAGCGCTGATATGAAAGTTTCAGAGCAGTGTGGTATTGCAGCTTCAAAGGGTAATCAAATTCTTGGATTGATTAGAAGAAACATAACATACAAGGGAAAAAAGTTAATTATACCTCTTTATAAAGCAATAGTTAGACCTCATTTAGAATACTGTATACAAGCATGGAGACCATATCGTAAGAAGGATATAGATACGCTTGAACGCATACAAAGGAGAGCAACTAAAATGATTCCAGAACTGAGAGACCTTAGTTATGAAGAACGCCTGAAAGAATGTGGTTTAACAACTCTAGAGACAAGGAGGTTAAGAGGAGATCAGATTGAAGTTTTTAAGATATTGAATGGGTATGAAAATATTGATAGAAATATGTTTTTCTCACTCAAGAAGGATAGCAGAACTAGAGGACATGAGGTAAAATTAGTAAAGGATCAATGTAGATTGGACATCAGGAAGCACTCGTTCTCACAGAGGACAATAAATGAATGGAACAAATTGTCTACAGATTGTGTAACTGCTAGCAGCGTGAATATGTTTAAAAACAAGGTTGACACATATCTCAGGAGGGCGGGCTATAAGTAGATGAATATTGTTGGACTCTCGATAAGCCAATGGCTTCCTTGTCCACTTGCCATCTGGGCCTTTGGCTTGGATGGCAAATCTTGTTAAATCTTGTTAAATATGTTTTCCGTTGCACATCAGAGTCCTGACAAGGCGACATGGGTGTTTACCAGACTTCCTGGCTGCTTCTACTGGCCGCACTCGGTGTCTCCACCGGCAAGTATCAGCTCAGAACATCGTTGTTTTACCGGACGATTGCTTCTTGCAAAGCGTCTAGATTTAGCTGACTTTCCAGTCTGAAGAGTGTTTCTCGCCTTCTCGTTTCGATAGATGTCAGGTTGTACAAAGCGTCGACTGCACACATATGTGGAAACATACACGTTTTGTGTTCTAAAACCATACGTATTCGTGCAAGATGACATAAAGTGTGTAACAATTATTTAAATAGGTATGAGTTTAATAATATTTATTTTGTAAAGGGCGCGAGTTCATGCATAGACACGCATAAATGTCATGCTGTAGAGTGCGATCTGTACACATTCGGCCCATGCGATGAGCCGTGTGGTGGCGGAAGCCGGATGGCCGTTACAAAGATGTGCAGCCATTCGAACGGTGACGCCGACTCTCCGTGTGGTATCATTCAGGTTGGATGTAACAGCGCCCCGTGCGACGGTGAGTCCAAAAAGAATACGATTCAGGACATTGCTAGGTTTATATTTAATTGGGTTGCATCGGCAGGTTCTGTGATTGAGACGTGTTGTGTAGAAAACGTATTATATATTATTTTTGTGCTGTATTATTTTAAATTCAAATTACAATAAATGCTTAAATATAACTAAATGTAATTGTTGTTTTAGACATACCGTTATGTATCTGCCTTGAACGGTTGCGCTGGGGCTCGGGTTAGAATGGTAACGTCGTCCTTTGCCACAAAACAATTTCGTTGATACCAAATAAATTCGATGTTTCATAGTGAAAGCCAATTCACAGCACATCAATTCATAAATAATATATAGCGTAATGTGTCTTGCTAAATGAATATGCAAAGAACGAACGTGCTATAATGTTCGTACTTCACAATTACAATGCATGGGTGCACCAGGCACTGAACAGCGCCGCCAATAAACCAGATGTTGCTTGTTTTCTCGGCCGACAGATGTATACAGCGATTGGTCCAACTGCAGCGACACCTGCGGCTACGGTGAACGCACGCGCACTGACATGTCTGGTGATATACAGACGATGTTCTGCAATTCGATTTCTTGCGAATCAGGTTATACTTTCATGTTTGTCTTAGCCTCAGTTAAACCAGGATGATGTGTTATCGAAGGGGATAATGCATACGCGTTGGCATGGACACGCGATTGTTCTCAACGCTTTGCGTTTTTTCTATTATTGCTTCGTGTTACATAATCTTTATCAAACGTCCGCATACGTTTTTTGTTCGGTACGAACGCTTCGTGTAATCGGCCCCATCTGCATGTTTACAAGAGCATAAATTGAAAAAGTACGTTCAAACGTTAATGTTCCGTTATATAACTTGAATAACATACTGCTTGTTGATATCACTTGAGTATTACCAGTCAGATAACAGTCGCTCATGCCTCTGGCACTCGTGACATGTTATCTAGCTGGTGACACTCTCGTGACATGTTATCTAGCTGGTGACACTCTCGTGACATGTTATCTAGCTGGTGACACTCTCGTGACATGTTATCTAGCTAGTGACACTCTCGTGACATCAACATACAATGCAATATTTCTGTGTTAGCTTAATATTTCAGTTTTGTTTTGTTGATTCTAACTAGCTGAATCAGACACTGTGGCGTTTTGGCACATTAGGCCATTAATCGCTACGTGGCATTGGTAGTATGTTGAACATATTCCTGTTTATTGTCAAAAATGTTGTAGCGTCTTTTGCGGACAAAAGGTGAACCATATATGTCCTACAGATTCAGTCGTACCCTAAGTCTCTTCTCTCTGAACTCGGCTGTTTCATGATCCCAATATTCATCTGGGACATGTTTACTTCGGGCATGTTTACGAGTTATAAACGTGTAGGAAAAACAATAATAAGCCGGACTTCTGATAACAAATGTGGTATTTCATTTTCTGTCTAAAAATTCAATCGTAACATGTATGGACACACCCTGGATTCAACTGCGGATATATGATTTGCGATTGTATTTACACAGGTGAGCTTGATGCGGTTTGATTGTCGGACAATAAAAACAATATGTGCGTGTGAGTGTGCGTGTGCGTGTGCGTGTGCGTGTGCGTGTGCGTATTTGTGTGTGTGTGTGTGTG
>SDWI01002116.1:19517-40536 GCA_009193005.1 Lamellibrachia luymesi
TGCCCAAGATGCCCTATGTGTGTGCCCCCAGACGCCCTATGTGTGTGCCCCCAGACGGCCTATGTGTGTGCCCCCAGACGGCCTATGTGTGTGCCCAAGATGCCCTATGTGTGTGCCCCCAGACGCCCTATGTGTGTGCCCCCAGACGGCCTATGTGTGTGCCCCCAGACGGCCTATGTGTGTGCCCAAGATGCCCTATGTGTGTGCCCCCACTATTAGCAGCAGCATAGATGTTCATTGAGTAACAAGTATTTGGTGCTGTGGCCCCAGATGGATGAAGGACTGTACTTGTTCATTGAGCAACAAGTATTCGGTGCTGTGGCACCAGATGGATGTTAAGTTAACATATAGCCCAGCATCCAAGGGTTAAGTTAACATATAGCCCAGCATCCAAGGGTTAAGTTAACATATGGCCCAGCATCCAAGGGTTAAGTTAACATATAGCCCAGCATCCAAGGGTTAAGTTAACATATAGCCCAGCATCCAAGGCTCAGAGGGCTGTTCCGAGTATTTTGTGTTGCCATGTTGTGGTATGGGTAGGTGAACTTTGACATGGGGTTGTGTTGCCATGTTGTGGTATGGGTAGGTAAACTTTGACATGGGGTTGTGTTGCCATGTTGTGGTATGGGTAGGTGAACTTTGACATGGGGTTGTGTTGCCACGTTGTGGTATGGGTAGGTAAACTTTGACATGGGGTTGTGTTGCCAGGTTGTGGGGTGAACCAGTGAACCTGAGAGAGCAGCACGATGCCCTGGAGTTCTTCAACAGCCTTGTCGACAGTCTGGACGAGGCTCTCAAGTCCCTTGGCTACACCTCCATCCTCAGCAAGGTAATGGGCGGCTCCTTCGCTGACCAGAAGATCTGCAAAGACTGTCCACACAGGTCAGTGACTGTCCCATGGTGTCACACTAATTTTTAACTCATGCATTTCCACAGGTTCTCTTAAAGACTGTGTTATCTAACATCTGCACAGGTTCTCTTAAAGACCGTGTGTTGTCTAACACCTGCACAGGTTCTCTTAAAGACCGTGTGTTGTCTAACATCTGGACCAAGTTTGAAGGACAATGACAGTCGTGTGATAGGCTAGCTAATGATTCTAATGGTGACTCTGTCAAATTCGTTCTGTCACTGGTGTCTCATGTTCTGTCACTGGTGGTTGTTATGTCACTGGTGTCTGTGTCATGTTATGTCACTGATGTCTCGTGTTATGTCACTGGTGTCTGTGTCATGTTATAACTGGTGTCTGTGTCATGTTCTGTCACTGGGGTCTTTGTCATGCTATGTCACTGGTGTCTGTGTCGTGTTCTGTCACTGGGATCTTTGTCATGCTATGTCACTGGTGTCTGTGTCGTGTTCTGTCACTGGGGTCTTTGTCATGCTATGTCACTGGTGTCTGTGTCGTGTTCTGTCACTGGGATCTTTGTCATGCTATGTCACTGGTGTCTGTGTCGTGTTCTGTCACTGGTGTTTGTCATGTTCTGTTCCAGGTATTCACGTGAGGAACCCTTCACGGCACTCAACATTGAAATCCGCAACCAGCAGAACCTGCTCGAGTCGCTGGAGCAGTATGTCAAAGGAGACCTGTTAGAGGGCGCCAATGCATACCACTGCGAAAAGTGCTGTAAAAAGGTGAGTGACACTCCGGGTGTTAGCGGTAGTGTCTCCCGTTGTAATAGTGAGTGACACTTCGGGTGTTAGCGGTAGTGTCTCCCGTTGTAATAGTGAGTGACACTCCGGGTGTTAGCGATAGTGTCTCCCGTTGTAATAGTGAGTGACACTCTGGGTGTTAGCGGTAGTGTCTCCCGTTGTAATAGTGAGTGACACTCCGGGTGTTAGCGGTAGTGTCTCCCGTTGTAATAATGAGTGACACTCCGGGTGTTAGTGGTAGTGTCTCCCGGTGTAATAATGAGTGACACTCCGGGTGTTAGTGGTAGTGTCTCCCGTTGTAATAGTGAGTGACACTCCGGGTGTTAGCGGTAGTGTCTCCCGTTGTAATAGTGAGTGACACTCCGGGTGTTAGCGGTAGTGTCTCCTGTTGTAATAGTTCCTCATCTGCAGGTCGAATAGCCTTCTACAGTTCTCATCATGAACTGTTCATTGATCCAGAGATATCTGATAGAAACAGCCTGGATCTATTTATGTTCAGTTATACATGTGTACATGTGGACATTATAAAGATATCTACTAACAAGTCTGTAGTTGTGTTATCTGTACAGGTGGACATTATAAAGATATCTACTGACAGGTCTGTAGTTGTGTTCTCTGTAAAGGTGGACATTATAAAGATATCTACTGACAAGTCTGTAGTTGTGTTATCTGTACAGGTGGACATTATAAAGATATCTACTAACAAGTCTGTAGTTGTGTTCTCTGTAAAGGTGGACATTATAAAGATATCTACTGACAAGTCTGTAGTTGTGTTATCTGTACAGGTGGACATTATAAAGATATCTACTGACAAGTCTGTAGTTGTGTTATCTGTACAGGTGGACATTATAAAGATATCTACTGACAAGTCTGTAGTTGTGTTATCTGTACAGGTGGACATTATAAAGATATCTACTGACAAGTCTGTAGTTGTGTTATCTGTACAGGTGGACATTATAAAGATATCTACTGACAAGTCTGTAGTTGTGTTATCTGTACAGGTGGACATTATAAAGATATCTACTGACAAGTCTGTAGTTGTGTTATCTGTACAGGTGGACATTATAAAGATATCTACTGACAAGTCTGTAGTTGTGTTATCTGTACAGGTGGACATTATAAAGATATCTACTGACAAGTCTGTAGTTGTGTTATCTGTACAGGTGGACATTATAAAGATATCTACTGACAAGTCTGTAGTTGTGTTATCTGTACAGGTGGACATTATAAAGATATCTACTGACAAGTCTGTAGTTGTGTTATCTGTACAGGTGGACATTATAAAGATATCTACTGACAAGTCTGTAGTTGTGTTATCTGTACAGGTGGACATTATAAAGATATCTACTGACAAGTCTGTAGTTGTGTTATCTGTACAGGTGGACATTATAAAGATATCTACTGACAAGTCTGTAGTTGTGTTATCTGTACAGGTGGACATTATAAAGATATCTACTGACAAGTCTGTAGTTGTGTTATCTGTACAGGTGGACATTATAAAGATATCTACTGACAAGTCTGTAGTTGTGTTATCTGTACAGGTGGACATTATAAAGATATCTACTGACAAGTCTGTAGTTGTGTTCTCTGTAAAGGTGGACATTATAAAGAGACTAAAATAGTATGTAGTTCTGTCTCTGTACAGGTGAACATTATAAAGACACTGTCACAGAGTCTGTAGTTATGTTCTCTGTACAGGTGGATGTCATAAAGAGACTGCCAAAGAGTTTATAGTTGTGCTCTCTGTACAGATGTATACTGTAAAGATACTATCGCAGAGTTGTGTTCTCTGTACAGGTGGACACTGTAAAGAGACTGTGTATCAAGAAACTGCCACCACTACTTGCCATTCAATTGAAGCGCTTCGGTTATGACTGGGAACGGTAGGTCATCATATCACACCATCTCTCTACAAAGTCTCTCTGATCTCTGGCGACATTATAGATGTAGTCGCAATGCACAGGTCAGTTGCTGAACTGTAGTAATGAGTGGTTGTAGTGTACATGAAACCATTGCATTTGTAGCAGTCGGGAACTGATCATGTTGAACTAGAAGGATGTTGACCAAAACTACCTTCATTGGACTTGATGCGTTATCAGCTCTATTCTGTGGGGACCCACAACGTAAACAGTCATACTTGATGCAGTATCAGGTCTATTCTGTGGGGACCCACAATGTAAACAGTCATACTTGATGCAGTATCAGGTCTATTCTGTGGGGACCCACAACGTAAACAGTCATACTTGATGCAACTTCAGCTCTATTCTGTGGGGACCCACAACGTAAACAGTCATACTTGATGCAGTATCAGGTCTATTCTGTGGGGACCCACAGCATAAACAGTCATACTTGATGCAGTATCAGCTCTATTCTGTGGGGACCCACAATGTAAATAGTCAGACTTGATGCAGTATCAGCTCTATTCTGTGGGGACCCACAATGTAATTAGTCAGACTTGATGCAATATCATCTCTATTATATGGGGACCCACAATGTAAATAGTCAGACTTGTACCCTCCAAAGCAATTGGAGCCACTTCATTATGTCCCATACATGTTTCATTTTCACACATTGTGTGAGGTTACATTGAGACTGTTGTCTTCCAGGGAGTGTGCCATCAAGTTCAATGACTACTTTGAGTTCCCACGCCAGTTTGACATGGAACCATTCACAGTTCAAGGTCTCGCAAAGATAGAAGGTAATTGGACACTCACTGTATCACTGTTGGACACTTACTGTATCACTGTTGGACACTCACTGTATCACTGTTGGACACTTACTGTATCACTGTTGGACACTCCCTTTATCATGGTTGGACACTTACTGTATCAATGTTGGACACTCACTGTTGGACACTTGCTGTAATACTGTTGGACACTCACTGTATCACTGTTGGACACTCACTGCTGGATACTCACTGTTGGACACTCACTGTTAGACACTCACTGTATCACTGTTGGATAAATGCTGTATCATTGTTGGATACTTGCTGTATCACTTTTGGACACTTGCTGTATCAATGTTGGACATTCACTGTATCACTGTTGGACACTCCCTTTATCATGGTTGGACACTCACTGTATCACTGTTGGACACTTACTGTATCACTGTTGGACACTCCCTTTATCATGGTTGGACACTCACTGTATCACTGTTGGACACTTACTGTATCACTGTTGGACACTCAATGTATCACTGTTGGACACTTACTGTATCAATGTTGGACACTCACTGTATCACTGTTGGACACTCACGTATCACTGTTGGACACTTACTGTATCAATGTTGGACACTCACTGTTGGACACTCACTGTATCACTGTTGGACACTTACTGTATCAATGTTGGACACTCACTGTATCACTGTTGGACACTCACTGTATCACTGTTGAACACTTACTGTATCAATGTTGGACACTCACTGTTGGACACTTGCTGTAATACTGTTGGACACTCACTGTATCACTGTTGGACACTCACTGCTGGATACTCACTGTTGGACACTCACTGTTAGACACTCACTGTATCACTGTTGGATAATTGCTGTATCACTGTTAGACACTCACTGTATCACTGTTGGATAATTGCTGTATCACTGTTAGACAGTCACTGTATCATTGTTGGATACTTGCTGTATCACTTTTGGACACTTGCTGTATCAATGTTGGACATTCACTGTATCACTGTTGGACACTCACTGTATCACTGTTACACAGTCACTGTATCACTGTTGGACACTCGCTGCATCACTGTTTGACACTCACTGTATCACTGTTGGACACTTGCTGTATCACTGTTGGACACTCACTGTATCACTGTTGGACTCTAACTGTTTCACTGTTGGACACTCACTGTATCACTGTTGGACACTCGCTGTATCACTGTTGGACACTCGCTGTATCACTGGATGCTCACTGTGACACTGTTGGACACTTGCTGTATTACTATTGGACACCCACAGGATGTGACATGTGTCTCTATTGGACACTCACAGGATGTTATGTGTATATATTGGACACTCACAGCATGTGACGTGTATCTCTATTGGACACTTACAAGAGGATGTGACGTGTTGGACACTCACAAGATGTGATGTGTATCTCTGTTGGACACTCACAAGATGTGATGTGTATCTCTATTGGACACTCGTGGGATGTGACATGTATCTCTTCTGGACACTTACAGGATGCGACGTGTATCTCTGTTGGACACTTACAAGAGGATGTGACATGTATTTCTATTGGACACTCACAGGATGTGCCATGTATATCTATTGGACACTCACAGGATGTGACGTGTATCTCTATTGGACACTTACAGGATGTGACGTGTATCTCTATTGGACACTTACAAGAGGATGTTACGTGTATTTCTATTGGACACTCACAGGATGTGCCATGTATATCTATTGGACACTCACAGGATGTGACGTGTATCTCTATTGGACACTTACAGGAGGATGTGACCTGTATCTCTATTGGACACTTACAGGAGGATGTGACCTGTACCTCTATTGGACACTCACATGATGTGACCTGTATCTCTATTGGACACTCACAGGATGTGACATGTATCTCTATTGAACACTCACAGGATGTGACGTGTATCTCTGTTGGACACACATGGGATGTGACATGTATCTTTGTTGGACACTCATGGGATGTGACCTGTATCTCTAGTGGACACTCACATGATGTGACATGTATCTGTGTTGGACACTCACAGGATGTGACATGTATCTCTATTGGGCACTCACAAGATGTGATGTGTATTTCTATTGGACACACACAGGATGTGACGTGTATCTGTGTTGGCCACCCACAGAATGTGACTTGTAACTCTATTGGTCACCCACGTGATGTAACGTGTGTCTCTATTGGACATGTTCATTGCGGCCTGGTATCATCTGGTGCACCTATGGATCTTGTGTCTGATGTGACACAACAGCAGAACATTGGACGGGTAGATCACAGGACCAATAAGTGATTCTCATTCTCATTGTCAACTTCAGGTGAGCTGATTGCGGATGAGGACGAGATGAGTGACGAAAAGACAGTTGACGTGTGCACCAAGTATCGTCTTGTTGGTGTAGTCGTCCACAGCGGTCAAGCGAGTGGCGGTCACTACTACTCATACATTCTCCACAGGTAATAGTCATGATGTCTTCATCTTCTCATTGAAGGAATATACTGTGATTGCCAACCGTTTTACGGGACATTTTAATACTGAATTTGTTAGTATTTATAATATCTCGGTTTGTTCAAAATAATATCCATACAAAATGTGTTGCTATCGTGATCTATTATCTTTTAATTTTTAAAAAATACACAATTTGGTGATGAATGAAAATATGCTATTTTTACGACATGTTTTAGATACTGCTTTACTACATATAAAAATCAACCAATTTATTTATCTATTTCTTCCCTCTATTCTAAGGAACTAGCTAGTTGTTGCCATGGTTACAGGGTTGGGGAGCAAGTGCCGAAGTGGTACAAGTTTGATGACGGAGAAGTCAGTGAGTGCAAGATGGACGATGATGAGGAGATGAAGAACCAGTGCTTCGGGGGCGAGTACCTCGGGGAGGTGTTTGACCATATGATGAAGAGGTGAAGACCACATCCACGCAACTACCACATCCACACAACTCACATCCACGCAACTACCACATCCACGCAACTCTACCACATCACAACTACTATATCCATGCAACTCTACCACATCCACACAACTATCAAATCCACGCAACCATCACATCCACACAACTCTACCACATCAACGCAACTCTACCACATCCATGCAACTACCTTCATGTGACATGTATTGTGTGCTGTAGACTGTCATGTGACATGTGTTGTGTGCTGTAGACTGTCATGTGACATGTATTGTGTGCTGTAGACTGTCATGTGACATGTGTTGTGTGCTGTAGACTGTCATGTGACGTGTGCTGTAGACTGTCATGTGACGTGTCGTGTGCTGTAGACTGTCATGTGACGTGTCATGTGCTGTAGACTGTCATGTGACGTGTGCTGTAGACTGTCATGTGATGTGTCGTGTGCTGTAGACTGTCATGTGACGTGTCATGTGCTGTAGAATGCAGTACAGGAAGCAGAAGAAGTGGTGGAACGCCTACATCCTGTTCTACGAGCGCATGGATGAGTTTGAGCATGAGCGAGAGAAGGAACTGACCAAGAGTATGCAGGACCTCAGCATTGGTGAGTCCTGGGACAGCTACAGCCGTCAACTGATTCATTAATGTCAACGAGCCTCAGGTATTGAGACATTGAAGCACAGTCAGGTCTTTCTGCAGTGTCTTCTTACGGTCTCGTTATATATTGGTTGTTATAATTGTTCACACAAAAATACTATTTTTATGTTCCTTGAATGTGTAGAAATTCTGGTTTCTATTAGACATAGTTTACATCTCAAGAAATTAGTTGTTGTCTCCAAATCTATCGTCAGTATCTCACAGCCTCCGTCAATGGACTGGCTTTTGCTATGGTTGTGTCACATGACCAACATTATGTGATATAACCTGAAGAAGGACTGGTGGGAGCTACTGGCCGACGTCTCGGCTCAGGGCGGGTATCATTAGGTGGGTTAGGGTTAAGGACTGGTGGGAGCTACTGGCCGACGTCTCGGTTCAGGGCGGGTATAATTTGGTGGGTTAGGGTTAAGAACTGGTGGGAGCTACTGGCCGACGTCTCAGTTCAGGGCGGGTATCATTAGGTGGGTTAGGGTTAAGGACTGGTGGGAGCTACTGGCAGACGTCTCGGCTCAGGGCGGGTATCATTAGGTGGGTTAGGGTTAAGGACTGGTGGGAGCTACTGGCCGANCAGTCAGCCATTGTTCTATCCAGTCAGTTATGCTGTCCCCGATACCATGGGCTTTTAATTTAAGTAGTAATCTTTGATGTGGCACTTTGTCAAAAGCTATTAGACAGTTTACATCTTAAGAAATTAGTTGTTGTCTCCAAATGTATCGTCAGTATCTCACAGCCTCCGTCAATGGACTGGCTGTTGCTATGGTTGTGTCACATGACCAGCATTATGTGATATAAGCTGAAGAAGGATTGGTGGGAGCTACTCGCCGATGTCTCGGTTCAGGGCAGGTTTCATTAGGTGGGTTAGGGTTAAGGACTGGTGGGAGCTACTGGCCGATGTCTCGGTTCAGGGCAGGTTTCATTAGGTGGGTTAGATTTTGAGAGAAATTTAGAGAGAGAAATTAAGAGAAAAATTTAGAGAGAGAAATTAACAGAGAGAAATTTACAGAGAAATTTAAAGAGAAATTAACAGAGAAATTTAGAGAGAAATTTACAGAGATAAATTTACAGATAAATTTTGAGAGAAATTTACAGAGATAAATTTTGAGAGAAATTTACAGCGAGAAATTTACAGATAGAAATTTACAGAGAGAAATTAACAGAGAAATTTAAAGAGAAATTAACAGAGAGAAATTTACAGAGAAATTTAGAGAGAAATTTACAGAGAAATTTACAGATAGAAATTTAGATAGATAAATTTAGAGAGACATTTAGAGAGAGAAATTTACAGAGAGAAGTTTACAGAGAGAAATTTAGAGAGAAATTTACAGAGAGAAATTTAGAGTGAGAAATTTACAGAGAGAAATGTACAGAGATAAATTTACAGAGAGAATTACAGAGAGAAATTTAGAGAGAAATTTACAGAGCAATTTACAGAGAGAAATTTACAGAGAGAAATTTAGAGGGAAATTTACAGAGAGAAATTTACAGAGAGAAATTAACAGAGAAATTTTGAGTGAGAAATTTACATAGAGAAATTTACAGAGATAAATTTACATAGAGAAATTTTGAGAGAAATTTACAGAGAGAAAGTTAGAGAGAAATTAACAGAGAGAAATTAACAGAGAGAAATTTAGAGAGAAATTTACAGAGAGAAATTTAAAGAGAAATTAACAGAGAAATTTACAGAGAGAAATTTACAGAGAAATTAACAGAAATTTTGAGAGAAATTTACAGTGATAAATTTAGAGAGAAATTTACAGAGAAATTTTGAGAGAAATTTACTGAGAAATTAACAGAAATTTAGAGAGAAATTTAAAGAGAGAAATTAACAGAGAAATTTTGAGAGAGAAATTTAGAGAGAAATTTACAGTGAGAAATTTAGAGAGAAATTTACAGAGAGAAATTTAGAGAGAAATTTACAGAGAGAAATTTACAGAGAGAAATTTAGAGAGAAATTAACAGAGAAATTTAAAGAGAGATTTACAGAGAGAAATTTACAGAGAGAAGAACCACTATCAGGAGCTAGATGGGAAACTAATAAACACAGTTTCCTTGGCAAAGGATGTACTGAATAATACAGAGAATGCGTGTAGGACTTTTTTAGTCAAATACGTGTTAGTCTCTTTGTGAGCAAAGATACTNCTACTGGCCGATGTCATTTCATTCAATTGTTCACAGAGAACCAACTGTGATATCAGTTGTTGCAATTGTTCAAAGAGAACCAGCTGTGATATAAATTGTTCACAGAGAACCAGCTGTGATATCAGTCGTTGCAATTGTTCCCAGAGAACCACCTGTTATATCAATTGTTGCAATTGTTCACAGAGAACCAGCTGTAATGTCAATTGTTGCAATTGTTCACAGAGAACCAGCTGTGATATCAGTTGTTGCAATTGTTTACAGAGAACCAGCTGTGATATCAGTTGTTACAATTGTTCACAGAGAACCGTACGAGTCAGGTGAAGATGCCGAGTGCCATAGAGCGATGTGTGTGTAAACAGAACATTGAGTTCATGCACAACCGCAACCAGTTTTCAGTCGAGTACTTCCACTTCATGCGCCGACTGCTCATGTGTAACACACACTACGTCCAACTGCTGCCCGGTCACGACAAGCTGGTAGGTCCAGTTTACTATATAACAATCCTAATCAAGTTTTTAACAACTAGTACACATAAGCATTGTAAATATAAATGACAAAATATGAAAGTTTAAATATAATAAATTGGTGTAAAATTAAATTGCATATAAATAACATAATATATGTAATGCCACACGCTAAAACCAGTTCAACAATTTTACAAAACCATTTTATTACAGATTCAACTAGAGGAGATACACAGCTTTAAAATGACCACAACATGAACAGTGTATCTTACTCCTGGGCCAAGATATTACACTTTTAGTGTCCACGTTCTTGGAATAACAGTTTTGAGAAAATCAGCTTTAAAAAACGGCATTGAAAAATTGCTTCTCCCCTAGCAACCATGCACTTAAAATGCTCCAAATGGAATAAATTTTTGTATATTCCTCCAGTATGTGTGTGTAAAGAAGATACATAAGTATAAAGTTGAAAAACGTAATATTTATTGAATGCCACCTCATTTACTACCAGGTTTGGTATTCCTGGAGACTACCGCGAGCACTGGGTGCCGAACCCCTAAAGTAAATCCCTGAAATATCTGAAAATAAAACATTATTTACACATCACATATATAATAACACTACACAATGTCAGTTTCCCTAATTTGGAAAGTCCGCTCCCGCTGGGGCTGAGCCAACCAGTGCAGGCTCAATGTGGTCTTCCCCTGCCCCTGCCGAGGCGACTTCCACAGGCTCGACGCGGCCTTCGAAGTAATCTTCAATCACGGCAGCTAAATTGCTGTCCTCGAGATTGCACCCCCTCGCACAATCCAACTCAGTAGCTAAATAAGCTTCTTTTGATGCCATAGTGCAAATATTTAACGAATCAAAGACGAAACCAGTGGGCGAATATATTTATATATATGTATATGTGTATATATATATATTATATATATATATATATTCCCATAGCAACCATGCACTTATAATGCTCCAAATGGAATGAAATTTTTTTCTTCAGTAGGTGTGTATAAATAAGATACAGAAATATAAAGTGGAAAAACGTATTATTTATTGAATGCCACCTCATTTACTACCAGGTTTGGTATTCCCGGAGACTACCGGAGGCACTGGGAGCCGAACCCCAAAAGATAATCCCTGAAATGTCTTAAAATAAAACATTATTTACACATTACATATATAATAACACTACACAATGTCAGTTTCTCCAATTTGGAAAGTCCGCTCCCGCTGGCGCTGAGCCAACCAGTGCAGGCTCAATGTGGTCTGCCCCTGGCCCTGCCGACGCGACTTCCACGGGCTCGACGCGGCCTTCGAAGTAATCTTCAATCACGGCAGCTAAATTGCTGTCCTCGAGATTGCACCCCCTCGCACGATCCAACTCGATAGCTAAATAAGCTTCTTTCGATGCCATAGTGCAATTCTTTAACGAATCGAAGACGAAAACAGCGGGCGAAACTTGCGAACAAAGACGAAAGGAATGTGTAAACAAGCCGACAGCGCATGCGCGCTTACGTTTTCGACCAATCAGCGAGCGTTTCGCAACTTCCATAGCAACAACAGCATTTTGTTGCTGGATAAATTATGTATAATAGGAGCTGTTCCATTGGATTCCCAATCATACGTGTAGTTGACGTCATAAGCTTTCCAGCCATGTATAACATGTGGGGTTCCCCCTTGTAAGCGAGCGAAGACAGTCGCTCAAAAACGCGTAAAAATGGCTTTGTTTCAGACTTTTCAACCGCGACGCTAATCAGGGGCTTCAATAAAGTGCTAAATATTACTAGTTTGAACAATCTTTCAGCTTATATAAATGGATTTATGGAAAGATGGATAATTTCGCTGATCGATTCCGTCGTCAAAACCCATTTTCGACAATTCGAACGTACACCATGAGTTTAGGCTCCTGCGCCGAACTAAATCTAGCGAGAAGCGCCTGGTTTTGGCGTGGCGCAGCACGCGCACGCGCAGGTGCAGATGTGCGTGTGCGTGTGCATGTGCATGGATATACATATACATTTACATATACATATATATATATATATATATGTTTGGGTATTCTCAATAATAGGCAGGGTTGGGTTCAATTATAATTGTAATTCGTAATTGTGTAATTAATTACAATTACGGTGTAACTGTAATTGAAACTTTCAATTATTATTCAATTACAGAATTTCTCAAAATAAATTCTCAACGTAATGTTTGAACATAATTTCTCAACAATTTCTCACAAATGTTCTCATAATGTTTAAGCCTGTCGAGCATGTATATTTTGTATTGAATTGTTATCATGTTTATTGTGAATTATATGTTTTCAAAGATAGTATATTAGCAAATATATTGGAAAGTTAACTGGTTAACTCAGTTGGCAATTGAAATAGAATGCTCATGTTTTAGATTTTGTTATTTTGATGATTCATTGACTAAGAGAAGCCCAAATTGAAGCCACTCGTCTACACTATTCTTTGAACAAAAGCAATGTATCATGATTACAGGATAATAGATATCAACTAGTTATCAGATGTATGGGAGATGATCTGCTCATCCCAAAGCCAGTGTTGAGTCCATCCAATCAGCTGACCAGCTAAGTGGCTTCTGCTATGGTATAAAGAGGTGTTGTTCAGCATAGAACTTAATTTCTCTGAACACGTGAAATAATTATTGTAATATTATATGAAAATCTCAAGATGCCGCCTCCGATATTTTCACACTATGATTCACCTATGGGCAGCACAACAGGATCATTTAAGATCAAATGCAAGCAAAACTGGAGTTATTCACAAAGGTGCTTTTAAAAATCATAACATCGCTAATAATTATCACACAAATGTGATTGGAGTATCTATCATAATTGAACCCAACCCTGAATTAATAAGTAGACATGTTTTAATGGCAGTGAAGCAAAGTCTTTAATTAATTAAGGTCAACAAGCCAGAGGAAAACCAATGTCCAGTCACTGGGCACTGTTGGACACAGATGGTGATGATTAAATACATAGAAATGGAATGACATGTGGGTTTATAGTCACTGTGAACCAAATGTTATATTATAACATCAAATTGAATGACAGAGAACCTGTTTCATAAAGCTAGAGCTGTTGGGCATAGGCCAACTCAGAACTGAATAAACAGCCCACTCTGAGCCCAGGTCCAGTCAATATATTTAAGAATAGCTAAATTATGAACTGACGAGTATTCTCAATAATAAGTAGACATGTTTTAATGGCAGTGAAAAGTAGTGCAATATTCTGGTGATTATGCCCACAACCAGGAATGTTTTGTACAGTAATAGCAACACAGCAGGATTCGAACCTGCTCAAATCACCAAGAAATTTACATCTACTCTCCACTGCAAGTGCACATTAGCGAACTTTTTCAACCCGCCTTAGTTATTTAGGTTCTGCTGTACCTGTGATCTAGTTTTCTTGTTTACCTAATTTTGACTCTGTAATGAGTATTGATTTTGGCAGGAGAATCTTGGTGCAGCAGCGATTTGATTTTGGTGCAGAGAATTGACAGAAAAGCGTGGAATATCGATTAGAATAAGTAATACTTACACTTACCCAGTACGGCTCTTCTAGGCTAGTAGCCTGTTAGCCGATCTTCACGTATGTTTGTGCGCATGGGAGGGAAGTTTGTGTTTTGTTCATACCGGTAGGTGCACCAGTACTTGTCAAGTCTGGTTTTGAAGGAGTTTACAGATGGAGCTGATACTAGTCTCCGACAGTGTGTTCCATCGATTTACAATTCTGTGTCTAAAGAAGTTTCGATGCTGTCTATTTGTACATCTCTCTTTCTTTTACTATTGCAAATATATTATACATAAATCTACTGTAGACATATATTAGGAAACAGTTTTTGTTAACAATCAGTCAGAGGCAGTATTTTAGCGTAAGTTAGTCCCGGACTCTGGCAGGCAGGGTTGTTTGATTTAAATCATTGATTTAAATCACTCCAAAAATATCATTGATTTATGATTTTTTATTTCCATTTTTTTAATCACTGATTTATATGAATTTAACACAAATAATTGTTTACAAGCATCGAGATCAACAAAGTTTTGTATGTTGTTTTAATACAAAAGCACAATGTGTAGTTGTATTGTCATCAGATAGCCTGATATTAATTGCCATATAACAGCCCCTGGTTAACTGTTGTTTTGGTGTAATTCACTTGGCCAGGCTAACTTTGAAGTTTTCCATGGGAAAGTTTAAAATGTGTTTGATCTTAGTTTGGTTTCAACTCAACTGCTCAGAGCTGCATTAAACATTGACTTGTAAGTGGGACTCAGAGCTGTGAGTAGTTCATTTGATTTTCCTAGTAAAAAACAGTGGCTGGCCAACACAGCATTAGACACCTAGCTGTTGACTTGCAAACACTGTTCATTGTGCACTGCCAAATTATACAAGTTATCACAATGTCTGGAAGGAGAAAAGATTGTGTGTGGCTTTATTTTGAAAAGACTGGTTCTGGGAAAGACTGGGTGTAAGGCCAAATGTCGAGCCTGTGGCAAAGATATGCAACGACTTGTTGCACGCATGAAACAACATCACAAAGTTTGTGGGAGGGCCTCCAAGAGAGAAGATACAACAACTGTCCGTGCAGACACTAGTGATGCTGAGATCGCCCTCCCATATCCAAGAAAACGAGCAGCTTCACCTGTGTCCATCCAGCCAAAGAAAAAGCAACGGACGGGTGGGCTGGAAGATTTCGTAATGCAGACGTCAAGCAAGGATAAATCTGTCATTGATCATCAACTTGCTAAAATGATTTATGCAACGAACTGTCCATTTTTACTGGTGGAGCATAACGAGTTTATCAAGCTGATGTCCGTGCTTCGTCCAGGGTACAAACCACCAACACGCTATGACATCAGTGGACGACTGCTTGATGAAGTACATATCTCTATGCTTGCTGATTGCAAAGATCAACTTGGAGGAGAAACCGTGTCGATGGCTCTGGACGGCTGGAGCAATGTTCACAATGAACCAGTAGTGTGTGTGTCTGTTACATCCGAGAAAGGCCAGAGTTTTATAACAGGCACTATGGACTCATCTGGCTACAGCCACACTTCCGAGTATTTGCAGGAAATAGCTTCTGAAGCTGTTCGTTTCACTGAAGAGCAGTTTGCCTGTAGGATTGGCAGCTTCGTGACGGACAATGCGGCCAACATGCTGAAGATGAGGAAGAACCTGGCTGATGACAGTGAGTCTGACATGGTATCTTACGGATGTTCGGCACATTACATGAACTTACTCGCAAAAGATGTTGAAGTGTCTGGGGTGAAAGAACATGTTGTTCACATCATCAAATTCTTTCGAAATGGCCACCTGCCTGCAGCTTGGTATCAGGCCGCTGATGGAAAAATGCTAGTTCTGCCTCTGGATGTTCGCTGGAACACACGTTCTGCATTTTCATCGACTTGCCACACGGGCTTTCCCGTTGGATGATGGAGTGTGCCCTGAAGAGCTTTGCTTGGTACCTGCTTAGTCTCAGCGTACAACTCCGCTCGCCATTTCGCTGGCAGGCGACGAACGTTATTCAAAATAACACATTATCGTTTAAACACAAATAAGGTAGTAGGTTAACCTGGGGCAACACGGTCCCTGGAGGTAAGACGGTCCATCACCACGTACTCAAAATATATAATTCTATCTGATACCCGCCCGAAAGCTCAGCAACACAAGACGGACGTAATTAAATCAGTGTGTTTTTAAACTTTTATATGCACTGTTATATGCATTGATCTAATATTTTGCCAATAGTAAAATGGAGAAACTCACCATACAACGGTGTAAATCATGAATCATGGGCTTCATTGGTGACATGATAAAATTATTAATCAGTTGACAGATCAAACAATACAAATTGGGGAATAGTATGTTATGCTTTGTATACATCGTGTTAAGACACATGTCTGTGGGGCAAGACGGTCCCCATGCATGTGGGGCAAGACGGTCCCCATGCATGTGGGGCTAGACGGTCCCTATGTGTTATCCCACACGCACATGGTCACATTGTGTCAAATGTATTACACATGACCAATTATGTTTAATACATTGACTACAATGCGAGCATTGCATAATTTATGTTCTGCTGGCCCATAGGCTGCAATTATGATGGAATATCACTAAACCAATATTATATTATGTATGGATTGCAAAGAATGTGTTATATGTTAACTCTCATTTAAATTTAACAACCATAATGGCCTGATATATTACTATCATACCATTTGTATATATATATATATATATATATATATATATATATATATATTTAAATGTGTGTATATATATATATATATTTAAATTTCAGGCAATAGTTTTTGGGGATATTTACTATTTTTCAAATGCAACTTAGCTAGGTTGTTTATTTACTGAAAATAGTTTTCCAATGGGTAACACACATCTGTCCACAATGTGAGCACATTAAATACAAGCTAAAGTTGTTTAATGGTGTGTTCCTTAGGAGGGCCGCGCTGCCCCCTACTTTTATGTCTGCATACGCAAAAGTGAATTCATTAAATATTAAAGGAAGTAAAAATACATATTTGGTATATTATTATGTTCACGGCGTGGAAATGTTATTTTGTATAACAATATCGCGGGGGCGGGCCAGATTATGCACAATCTCGCCGTCAGTCTGGGGGCCGCATTAAATAGCTCCGCGGGCCGCAGTTGGCCCGTGGGCCGCAGGTTGCCATCCCCTGGTTTACATTGTTGAATATATATGAAAGTGATAAATTTACATAAATTACATACATAAGGTAATATCTGACATAGCTATAGTAGTATTCAATTAAAAGGAATTAAATATTAAATTAAATCCCAAATAACCCAGCCTAATGTGTTCTTTTGAAAACAAAACCAGCCTTATTCAAGGCTAACATAGCAATCAAATATAGACTAAATTCTGTGATGGCGCCGTATAAACGGCAGGTAAAGGCCACCAGGCATTTAATATGTGGCAGTTGCAGCAACTGGGTGGACTTTGTCAAGTCTGAGAAGTCCTGGGCTGAGGTTCAGACGGAAAGTTTTAGTTTTGAGTGCATGGGATGTGTGAAGATGAAGGAACTAGAGGTGGAGATGGAACAGCTGAGGCTGCTTGTGTGCTTGTGTCAATGGTGGGAAGGGTACAGGTGGGTTGTGCCAGTGGTTCCGGTGGGGGGACAGCAGATGATAGTGGGGGATGACGATGAGAGAGATGCAAGGGAGAGCTCACCTCAGCCTGGGAGGAGGCTGAGACTCTGTGAGAGGAGGTAAGGTGATGGGACGTAAGGAGACGGGAAGGAAAGAAACGGGAGGGAAGACAACTGGAGAGAAGGAGAGGGGAGTGGGGGAGACCGGAGCGAAGGAGACGAGAGCGCAAGTTAGCCAGGAGGGGAAGGTGACAGGTTGATGAGTGAGAAGGAGATTGATAACAGTCTGCCAGGTGACAAGGCTGAGTGTGATGGAAGCGATCCAACGGAAGAGCTATTCTGAGGTACTGAGAGGGGGTGAGGAAGAGAGCGAGGGTGTTTGTGATTGTTAGGAAGACTGACAGTCTTAAACAAGGGAGATGACGTGGTGGTTTGCTTGCCTGGGGCCAAAATAGAGGTGATAACTGAGAGGGTAGAAAACATCATGGGTTCTGGCAAGGGTGAATCTGTTTTAGTACATGTAGGGACAAATAACGTAGACAGGGAAGGTACAACTGCCATAGTTAGGATAAGCCAATGGCTTCCTTGTCCACTTGCCATATGGGCCTTTGGTTTGGATGGCAAATCTTGTTAAACCCTTTACAATAAGGGTGGCCAGTAGTGACTACTAATGTAATCTAGTGAGAGACTACTAGTCTCTCTCACTAGATTACATCAGGGATAGGAGCAATAACTCATACGCAGGTGGGTTTTTTCCCTGATTTTTTTCTGAATTTGTATCAGAATACTTTTTTGTTTTATTATTGTCGATAGGGCTGGGTCCAATTATGTAATTGTAATTGATTACAGCAAAAATGTGTAATTGTAATTGATTATGGTTTTGAAATTTTTTTGTAATTGTTATATTTTGTATAATTGAAAATTTATTTCAATTACAATCAATTACAGTGCATTTCATATCACAAACTACCTGAACGAATTGTCCATAAAAATATAATTAAAGTCTCACATGAGTTGAAAATCAAGACTAATAATAACACCTGCTTATATATTTATATTTAAGTTACAGTATTCACAGTCTGGCGGGTACTGGTTCATGGTGCTAGTGGTGGGTAGCCTTAGCGATTAGCCTTTTCAATAAGTTGGTAACAGCCAGGAAGCAATAAACAATGCACGGACATTGTCAGACAAAGGCTAAGCTGGTATTCAAACAACATGGAAAGACCTGTAGCCAGATATTGCTTCAGAAAATATCAGCTCAGTGAAACATTGCAGAGTTAGCAAGCCAATTACACCCTTTGTGTTGTGGTGGACTGGAAACAGGTCAGGTGGCAAGGACCGTTTATATGGCTTCTCTCCCCATTCCCGAACACATCATACCCTATTATTACTATTTTCTGAAGAAAAATGTAAGAAATGCACACTGATAAATGTCTGCAAAACTAGAAAGGATGCTTAGAGAAGAACTACAAATAAATATTGTATTACGGCCTGTGGGATTTTGTCCAATTTTCACATTGTTGTATTTTGTCCTGTGGGATTTTGTTAACTTTTCATATTGTGTGATTTTTGTGATTGTGATTTTCTTCAACCAACTGTATGTGAATACTTTATGTAACACATGTAGTATACGTAATAAAAAAATGCTTGTTCATATGACTTAAATAATGAACTAATTTAATATTGTGTTTCTTTATTTCACATACGAGCTAGCATGTTGCAGGGGATACTGAGTATTGTTTATTTTTCGAAAATTTTTTTTTAATGAGAATAGTGAAAACATCTAATTTATTAAGCACCTCCAACTGAATTTAAATTTTTTTAATTTTCAGATGTCGTCAACTAAGTCGGTGTCAAAGAAGAACGGGCCGGTCATGTATTTGCTTTTAGATAGTGTGCATTGTGGTTTTAACTGCTTATCCTATATTTAGCTAGAATGCCCATTTGAAGCTGTCCAATGAGGAGCGAGCGAACTACAAAGAAGTTCCCGGGCATTGCAGAAATTCTTTCCAACATCAAAGCAACTTATTTTATTCATGGCTTCATCTCGGCTGGATTACCCGGTCATGAGGACATCTTCGACATACAAGGCTTTATTTGCTTACACTAAGAACGCGTCAGTGGCACGTGTGGACTGTGTCCACCGTTACATGGGAATGACTACACTTTGTTGTTGAAGTGCCACAAAAAAAAAATTACATTATAGGTGTGTCGTTACCACATTGATTGTTACATAAGGAGTAGGCAGTGCATATTAACAGAATAAATATAGATGAGTAATAAGGAGTAAGCAGTGTATATTAACATAATAAATAAATAAATATATATATATATATATAATGTATAACGAAATAGGCTTTTGAGTATTTTGAAGTGCGGTGGAACCAGTAATTGCAAGCAGCCTTACGGCGAATATAAATTGTTGTGCATTGAAGTAGTAAATAGCCGGTCATGTGGGTCGACTCCTGGTCAAGCTTATGTAGACAACAGTATTTTTTATATACTTATACTCGTACTCATATAACTTATGTATAATGTACTTGTACTCATACTCAATAGACTAAATTTTTACATGTACATTACGAGTACATATTAGTACTTTCTCAATAGATGCTGTGAAAATTTATTTATTTGTAGTTAACAAAATTACACTTTCCTTAAGTTTTTGAATTTTAAACTATTTTTGTAAATATTTTCTTATTTTTGATTGATTACCTACCTTACCATCACTACACATAGTACACCCCATTCTCCAATAACGTTGACTATGATACCCAAAAAGGCAACAGGCAGCATCTTTCCACAATCAGAAAAACTGTGTTAGGCAAACAATTGTAGGCTACCTGTTCATGCCATAATACGTTTGTTTATTTAAGCCACCAGGATGTCCATAAAGGGCCATTCATCAGTCAGCCATGAAATGCCTTTCATGCAGTCAGGAGACCATGCCACTTGGCACTGGCTGACAATGCTAACTGCTAAGAACTGCCACCTGAGTCTTCCTCATTAGAAGTAAGGTGACTTAAGTCACACTGCCTCCTATACCAGTATAATCTGGAGCCAGCAGTCTGGCTAAAAAGTACAAAGGGGATTTTGAGCCTGTTGTATTGGCATGTGCTAACCCTCTCAACAACCAGTAGTCTAAGATCAGAAAATATAAATTGCAAACTTCTAATATAAACACATTGCAAATTGAAAAACTGCCTTTGTGCACCAAAAGAAAACAAACCAAACTGATGTATAAGCGTGTAGGTCTTTATTCGAAACAAGGACAACCAAATTTTATTGAAATTGCAACCCTTTGTTGCAATTTGGACAAATATTCTCACCTGTACCCCTTCAAACGATATACATGTTTGGGGGGG
>SDWI01002117.1:18039-28667 GCA_009193005.1 Lamellibrachia luymesi
CATAGAAGTTAATTATTATTATTACTTTGCTGCTGCAATTCTATGGATTCAAACATAAGGCCTACAAACTTGACCATTTAAACAATCTCTGTCGAGAAAAAGATAATGCCAACCTTCAAATCTCGGTGAATGATCTTTGGTGTCTGTGTATGAAGATGACGAAGTCCAGACAGCAGACCCTTGATCAAACCAGCAGCTGTTTGTTTCCATTTGTCTTCAGATTGGTTGATCACACGGTCCAGTTCCAACCATTCTTGTAAGTTGTACTCACACAGCTCCAAGATGATGTATCCAAACCTCCCCTTTGGGCATGTGGTCTACTAAAAGCAAGAGAACATTTTATGGGCTAAAACACCAAACGATGTTAGCCAATGCTGATCTAACATGAAACAGTGTGGTGGTTTTGTAACATACTTATATATTTTTCTTTCCCTACGTTTCCAATGCATACATCCATGCATGTATTGTGTTGTTTGATCAGATATCCTGCTATGTGGTTCACCAGTCTCAGTTCTTCAAAATGTAAGCGCACAATAATTGGAAAACCGCGTGCGCTTGAACAGTGGTTGGGATGCTATGCTAGGAAGAACTACACAAGAAAACGAGTTGGGAGTAACATTTAGTCCCGAAATGAAAGTTTCAGAACAATGTGGGATTGCTGCTTCAAAATTTAGTCAAATTATAGGGCTGATTAGGAGAACTCTCAGATATAAGGAAACACAGCTAATTATACCCCTATGCAATGCAATAGTTAGTCCGCATTAGATATATTGTATACAGACATGGATGTCATACCGTAACAAGGACATAGATAAGCTAGAAAGAATAAAATGAAGAGCAACTAAAATAATACCAGAATTGAGAGATCTTAGTTATGAATGCCGTTCTATAATAGAATGCAAATTGTACTGGAGTAAATTCCAAGGAGAGACATCAACATTCTAATTTATTAATGCAAAAGTTGGCTCAGGGAAGAAGTCATGAGAAAGCATGGCATCTGTATGGGCTAAAACACGAAATTATGTTAACATATGCTGACCTAATATGAATAATATGATGATTATGTAACATATAATATCATATATTTTTCTTTCCTTACATATCTAATACATACATCCTTGCATGTATTGTGTTGTTTGATCAGATATCCTGATTTTGTTTATTCATAAAAATATACTGCGTTCTGTTATTTTATTTCCGCGCATCATTCTTGTAAGGGTGGCGCGACCATCCCTGAACTGGGTCCAAATGGGTTGTTTGAGAAATTCTTGCAACATAGCTCCCGATTGTTGATAGTCGAAAAATTTAAAATGTGAAGCAGACAGGTGAGGGTAGGACGCCACAAAGCGTGACCTAGTTCAGGTGGTCCGGCGCTGCATCGATGAGTTCGGGGATAGTGCTTCCTAGAGGCTGTGGTGAACCATCAGCTTGTTGTGACCATGTTAACCTCACTGCTATATATGACGTGGGTTGATATCATTTCTCATTACGAAGAGCCATCATAGCTGCATTGAAGTAACGGCCGGGTTTATGCGGCAAAGGATTCAAATTTCCGGTTTAAAATTCGTGCCAGTTAACAGCTTTGCTCACAGCCACAGGGAAGCGGCTTTGATCTTTGTATGTAAAGTTGGTGCTGCGCCTAATTATCAGGCAGATATTATAATCCGGATAGCCTTTATTAGTGGCTTGATTCAAGGTATGCTGAATTATTCCGGTCATTCTACAGGTACATTGTACAGTTGTTAAAACAAAATTCACGTTGGTGTGATCATATGTCACAGCAGTTACAATGATTGAGTGGGTATGTTGTTCTAGAATCTAGTATTACCTTTGATATGGTGCAGAGCTCACCGCAGCCTGGGAGGAAGCTGAGAGGAGGGAAGGTGACAGGTCGTAGGGAGACAGGACGTAAGGAGACGGGAAGGAAAGGAACGGGAGGGAAGACAACCGGAGCGAAGGAGAGGGGAGTAGGGGAGACAGGAGGGAAGGAGAAGGGAGTGGGGGAGACAGGAGGGAAGGAGAAGGGAGTGGGGGAGACGGGAGGGAAAACAACCGGAGTGAAGGAGAGGGAAGTGGGAGAGACAAGAGCAAAGGAGTGGGAAGTGGGGGAGACAGGAGCGAAGGAGACAGGAGGGAAGGGGTCAGGACAGAATGTGATGGAGGGGATCGAACGGAAGAGTTATTCTGCAGCAGTGATAGAGGGGGTGAGGAAGAGAGCGAGGGTGTTTGTGGGGGATTCGATAGTTAGGAAGACCGACAGAGTCTTAAACAAGGGAGATGATGTGGTGGTCTGCTTGCCTGGAGCCAAAATAGAGGCGATAACTGAGAGGGTAAAAAACATCGTAGGCTCGGGTAAGGGTGGATCTGTTTTAGTACACGTAGGGACAAATAACGTAGAGAGGGAGGGTACAACTGCCATAGTTAGGAAATATAGGCAGTTGGTCAGAACACTAAAACAGACGCGGGTTGAGCAGGTAATACTGTCAGGGATTTTACCTGTAATGGGCAGGAGGGGTCACAAATATCGAAATTGTCGGGGGATGGCAATTAACATGTTAGTCCAGAAGTTATGTAGGGAAGAGGAAGTTGGATTTGTGGATTTATGGGGAAGTTTTGTTGGGAGGGCTGATATGTACATGAAGGATGGGCTTCATTTAAGTGGAAAGGGGGCGGCAGTATTCGCGGACAAACTTTCAGCAGCAGTAGATAGTGACTTGGGTACAATGACAAATATTTTTGGAAGTAAACATTCTTTAAACTAGAAGTGCAGGGGGGTTACCTAGAGGTGTCTCAAGCAGAACAAGAGGCCACTAGCACAGATAAACCAATATCAAATCATCCGAAAAACATCTCTGAAAAAGGTTATAGATGCGTATGTTTAAATGCAAGGAGCATAGTAAATAAGAAAAACGAATTAAACATTATGGTAGAAGATATTGACCCTCACATAATTGGTATAACTGAATCATGGGCCAACATAGATATAACAGATGCTGAATTAGGACTGACAGGATATGTAATGTTTAGGAAAGATCGAATAGGAAGAAGGGGCGGGGGAGTTATTTTATATGTTAAAGAATCTATTCAGGCTTATGAAATAAAACTAGAAAGGGAAGCAGATTGCGATGAAGCTGTTTGGTGCAAAATTGTTTCAGGAAATTCAAAATTAACTATTGGATTAGTTTACCGAAGTCCAAACATAAACGAAGAGGACAACACAAAAATAAAAAACGCTATAAAGGAAGTTAGTAAAGGGGAATGTATCATAATGGGAGATTTTAACCATGGACACATACAATGGAATTCTCTAGAGAGCACAGGGATTGAGGACCAACAATTTCTATTTTTAATCCAGGATAGCTTTCTTACTCAGCACGTACTAGAACCAACCAGGGGAGAAAATGTATTAGATATAGTTTTGTCATCACAAAAAGAATTAGTGGACAATGTAAAAATATTTGAACCATTGGGTAATAGTGACCATAATCAAATACATTTTGACATCAATGTAAAATCAGAAAGTAAAAATAAGAAAACGTACAAGAGAAACTTCCACAAAGGTAACTACAAAGATATGAGAAAATACTTAGCAAAGCTAGATTGGAATAACATGCTGATGAATAAGACCGCAATTGAATGTTGGAATATTCTAAAATATGAAATTGAGAGTATCATCGATAAATTTGTTCCCTTCCAAAAACAAGGAAAACGGTGTAGAAAGAAACACTTGTCAAAAGAGGCTATTAGAAAAATAATGCTAAAACAAACTATGTGGAGGGTTTATAGGCGTACCAGAAAGGACGAAGACTATGCAAAATACAAAGAGGCACTTAATGCAGCTACAACTGAAATCAGACAATCTAAAAGAAGCTATGAGCAAAAACTAGCATGTAACATAAAAAATGACAGCAAGAGTTTTTATGCATATGTCAGGAGTAAACAAAACGTACAAGACAAGGTTGGACCTCTAGAAGACAGTGCTGGAAATATAATATCACAGGGGTTTTTAATGGCGGAAGACCTAAATGGTTACTTCAGTTCAGTGTTTACCAAAGAAGATATTAGTTCATTACCAGTTGCTGATGCTAAATTTCAGGGGGCTAAATCTGACTATTTAGGTCCGTTAGTTGTAACTCCAGAATTGGTAGCTAAGAAAATAAAGGCAATGAAGGATAACAAATCACCGGGAGTGGATGGGATTCCTCCAAAATTACTAATGGAAACAGTAGAACAAATCAGTATACCACTTGCAAGAGTATTCAACTTGTCATTAAAAGAGGGAGTTGTTCCGTTTGAATGGAAAGAAGCAAACATCATACCATTATTTAAAAAGGGTTCGAGAAATAAGTCAGAGAATTACAGACCAGTGAGTTTAACGTCAGTGATTTGTAAATTATTAGAAAGGTTAATTAAAGACCATATGGTGGACTTCCTCGTTAAGCATAAATTATTAAATTCATCTCAACATGGATTCCTTAAAGCGAGGTCATGCTTAACAAATATGTTATGTTTTTTGGAAGAAATCACTAAGTGGATAGACGTGGGATCGCCAGTAGATATTATCTACTTAGATTTTCAGAAAGCTTTTGACAAAGTGCCACATCAAAGATTACTACTTAAATTAAAAGCCCATGGTATCGGGGATAGCATAACTGACTGGATAGAACAATGGCTGACTGACAGAAGACAACGAGTTGTAGTAGATGGAGAAGTTTCAAATTGGAAATCGGTTTTGAGTGGGGTACCTCAAGGATCAGTATTAGGACCTATATTATTCTTAATTTATATCAATGACTTGGACGACAGTATAACAAGTAACGTACTGAAATTTGCGGATGACACAAAACTGTTTAGAAAGGTTAATACTGATGGTGATAAACAACATTTACAAAACGATCTAGACAGATTAGTGAAATGGTCTGAGAAATGGCAGATGTTGTTCAATTTTGGGAAATGTAAATGCCTACATACAGGACATGGGAACTTGAATGTAAACTATAAAATGGGAGATACTGTTCTGGGTACTACTGTAAAAGAAAAGGACTTAGGAGTTACAATAAGCGCTGATATGAAAGTTTCAGAGCAGTGTGGTATTGCAGCTTCAAAGGGTAATCAAATTCTTGGATTGATTAGAAGAAACATAACATACAAGGGAAAAAAGTTAATTATACCTCTTTATAAAGCAATAGTTAGACCTCATTTAGAATACTGTATACAAGCATGGAGACCATATCGTAAGAAGGATATAGATACGCTTGAACGCATACAAAGGAGAGCAACTAAAATGATTCCAGAACTGAGAGACCTTAGTTATGAAGAACGCCTGAAAGAATGTGGTTTAACAACTCTAGAGACAAGGAGGTTAAGAGGAGATCAGATTGAAGTTTTTAAGATATTGAATGGGTATGAAAATATTGATAGAAATATGTTTTTCTCACTCAAGAAGGATAGCAGAACTAGAGGACATGAGGTAAAATTAGTAAAGGATCAATGTAGATTGGACATCAGGAAGCACTCGTTCTCACAGAGGACAATAAATGAATGGAACAAATTGTCTACAGATTGTGTAACTGCTAGCAGCGTGAATATGTTTAAAAACAAGGTTGACACATATCTCAGGAGGGCGGGTTATAAGTAGATGAACATTGTTGGACTCTCGATAAGCCAATGGCTTCCTTGTCCACTTGCCATCTGGGCCTTTGGCTTGGATGGCAAATCTTGTTAAATCTTGTTAAAAATCATATCGGTTGTTAGTGGCCTGCTGTACATATGATGTTGGGTTCCAGATATGTCAATACCATTGGCGACGCAGGGGCGGGCCACGAAAACCGAGAAGAGCGCTCCAGGCGGTGCGCCTGATGAACCAGCGCTTGCAGGCCGAACCCCTGACGCACCAGATCTGGAGGTTCTCCTGGCCACCATGTTGGCGAAGATGACCGCAAGGTTCGATGCATTTTGTAGAGAGCATTTTACTCCTGCTCCCGCCTTGGTGGGCCCATCTTCACTGAGAGTTGTGGGCAACCTGCCGTTTAGGGTCTATTAGCACCACCCAAGCATACGCGACATCGAGCAGCGAAAACGAAAACGTAACTCGCCATCACCTTATAAAATCCAGCCGTATTTCTGATGTTGGTATACAAACAAGCTGATTTTACATAAGTGAGTGTCTCATTTCTTACGTCTATGCCGATAGTCGCCAAGTCACAAGCGTCCCCCCTACTGCGTTCAGGGTTAGCTAGCTTCCTAGCAGTCTCCAGCCACGGTCTGACCATCTGGGTTCCACTTATTTGACATTACCAACATACACCCATGCTCTGACTGGTCAGCCAAGATCCTCTCTGAGAAGACATCCTTGCTGTGGCTAATATTATGTTAATGACGGCACCATGGGCAAGCTGGTGGTCAGAGCTGCCTAAGCACGTAAACTGGTTATATCCAGTTCTGGGAGTTTGATTCTCTCTGACTCTCGAATCTATCTGTCCCGACTTGACCTTAGTCTGTACTGGTTACCAGTCAACCAGAAAGCTGAGATTACTTGTTTGACTTTTTCTTAATAACTGAATTTAGTTTATACAATTAATGAAATATGAGGTGAGTAATAACGAGAATCTTATAACCTGAACGAGCGCTGAATTCGTCTGACTCAGCCTCCGGGTTCACGGTTTCCGTGTCAGGAGGGTGAGGTCCGATGCTCGTTGGAATGTCTTTAACTACGATATCTACTCCAGCATTAAACCGAAATGTAAAGTTAAAGCAGCTAACATGTCCGTATAATCCTTGCCCTTTCGTGACTATGGTTCCGGAATTACATGACCCCGAATCCTCCCGCTACTAGCAAAGGCAGATGTGCAAAGAGGGATTGCCAGTATATACATGGATGTTCCTTCTTCAAAAAGGAAGGTCACAGTCAGCTCGTCTGCAAGTCCAAGCCTGTTTACAGCAAAATACAATACAGAGCCCCCGAAAACAGTTTGAATTTCCCACAGGGGCCAGAGTTGATGCAGTGAGTCAGTCTACATTACCGAAGAATGGTCACGTTAACAAAGGAAAGACCTAATATTTGCCATTTTTGTTGCAGGGTTACAATAATAATCTAACCAACACTTTATATGCCTTCATAGACATTTCGGCATTTCTGGCACAGCTCTTCAGTGGTTCAAATCATAATTTTCAGACAGATACCAAAGTATTAACATATCTAGCACATTATCTTGCCCACAACACCTTCCATTCTGAGTGCCGCAAGTATCCGTCCTTCGCCCTGTTTTGCTTATATAATATATAATTATATACTACGTCTCTCAGCCAAGTCATTACATTATAATCTCAGTCATCACATGTATGCTGATGATACACAGGTTTACATATCACTTTCACAATCATATGCACAAGAATCTGTTTCAACTTCAAGTAATTGTCTTACTGATGTCTTGTTTTGGATGGAATCAAGTTAGCTAAAGCTTAATCCAAATAAAACAGACCTTATTATTATTGGCACTAAGCAACAACGAAATATGATGGTCAGCTATTTTCCAGTTAAATTGCTTGGCTGTGATACATTCCCATCATATACTGTTCATAATCTAGGTGTTGTCTTTGATAGTGACTTCAATTTTCGCCAGCATATTTCCCAAGTATGTAAATCCTGTTTCTATCATATACGTGATCTCCGTCGAATTCGGCGTCACATATCTATATATATACTGCTAAAACAATATCAACGGTGTTAATTAGAAGCCGCCTTGACTATTGTAATTCACTACTAAATAACATTCCTAAAAGAGACTTGGCTAAACTCTAATGAGTACAAAATTGTCTGGCACGTGTGGTACTCAGGGCGCCTCGGTTTTCACCATCACTACCACTACTTAAACAATTACACTGGCTTCCTGTTACTTATCGAATTAATGTTAAGCTGTCCACTCTTACATATCGTGCTATATCTACAAAACAACCACCCTACTTGGCTAATCTCCTGCATCTTTCAAATATCCATGGGCAGCTCAGATCAACAATTTCACAACAACTTATTGTGCCTAAAACAAAACTTAACTTGGGCAAACGTGCTTTCTCTGTCGCTGCACCTAGGATCTGGAATGAACTCCCCATCACTTTGAACACATCTGAAACTATGCCTATCTTCCGAAAAAAACTGAAGACATATTTATTCCAAATTGCATTTCCACCATAAATCTTCGGTTGTCCCTCATTCTGATAATGACTTTTGCGTGTCCCTGTTCACGATTGTGCTTAATGATTCTGTTTTGTTGCGCCTCTGAGCTCAGGTTCCTGAGGATGTAGGTGCCATAGAAGTTAATTATTATTATTAATTTAGTTGTATGTTTCACTTATTGTTTTCGCATCCCTTCCACTATACCATCAGGTTCACCTAAATATGACTAAATATGACGATGGAAATCACACGTCTACCAGGGATAACCTGGACATTATGCAACAGAAGCTGAGTAAAGAAAAGGCTAAGTGGGAGATTGCAGGTCCTTTTACATCAGGCCCTTTCCCAAACATGGTGTTCTCACCATTAGGCTTAAGAAAAAGACAGAGCAAGGCTAATTCCGGTTCATTTATGTACAATTTAGGTAACTGCCACATACTTCCTGAATTCACCATTTGCTTTTCGAATGCTATATCATTGTGTCGAACAACTGGTGACCTTGGGTAAAAGAAGTTCGTCGCCAAAGCTGCCTTACAAGATGCAGTCCACATAACCCCGGTCTCACCCCCTGACTATAGGATCCCTCTCCAAAATTGTCTGACAGTTCGTTTTGAACTTTCCCCTTCCTTCACGACGAAATTGTTCAGGAAATATATATTTTCCTATAGTCATATGCCGATAAAGGGTCCACGTCCCATTGAAATGTAAAAACAGCTAAAATAAGTTTTCCCAAAATATGTTGTATTTCAGGTAGTTATTGGTTTTAATTCAATAATGATCATTCACCATTTGAAGTGTTTTGTACCAAAGTATCAAATGTGTGTCACAAACTATAATATAGGCCCCAACAATAGCTGCTCCTACCCAAACTTATTTTGTTTGTTATTGAACCCGTTATTGTTCTTACGTCCGATACCATGCTCCCTCATCAATATTTCAATACAAAATACTTATTTTCATAAATTAGCATTGGTTAGAAAGCACACAATAATCAACTTAAAGATGACTATATTATTTCATAGCTATTATTTGAATACATGATTTTACATTTGATCTTCGTGCTGTCCCACAATTGTCAAGCTTTAACAGGTTACGCCCGGTACCAAATACTGTTATGGATTGAGGCATAACTAAGTAACATAATGACTTCAAAATAATGAAATACGTAAATAACTATAATTGTTATATATTTGAATGCTTTCTCCTGGGATGCTATCAATAACACATCAAGGGAAACCCATTTAGTAATAATCTAATCATCTGTCGCCAAAACATGTCAACTAACGTCCGTTAGTAGGATACTATTTTTTATATTGCTGTCTTACATTTAGGAGCAGAATAACCATCAATTTTATAATAATTATATAGAAAACATCTAAATGTTGGTTTAAAATGTTATCAGATTTTTTGAAAACATTCTGCCTAGCAATATTAAAGAAATCAAGTCCTAGATCTCACCAAAAAACTCCCTTACACTTCATCCACTTTTAAGAACTTGTAGAACTCTACTCGGTTAATGTTCAGGATGAAAATAATGTAACTGCTTATTGCTATCTTGAAATGACGTTCTCATTGCAAAGAGCCAATAGTACCTGGTGAAAAACTTCAGGAATGTGCACGGCATCATAGCGAGAAGACCCTCTCTCTATACAAGAGATAGTTCCTGTTATAAGAGATGTTGCCATTATGCCAACTCCAATACATTTCTAGGAAGTGTTATATGTGGGTGGAGACAACAGTAAATGTCAAACACGTTGGAAGTCGCAACACCAAACATACACTTGTGGACGTTGTCGAGGACATGGGTGTGGGCACAAAGAAACGAATCACATGCAGTACAAACATGTAATGAAACGTTCAGTAAAATATAATTGCTGCCATGTACAGTAAACATCAGTTTGACATAAAAAATATATAGAATACATACATGCTTTGTCTTCAACATAGTTGTTAAGCCCGGTACATGGTTACGGTGTTTATTGTTACGCCCGTAATGTTGTATGGCTAAAAGCAATGTGTTCAAACCACTATATCTACACAATATTATCTATAAAAGATACATCATTATTACTTTTCATATTTTACATGTTGATATTCGTTTGGCCAGATTGACGTCACACGCCGACCCCGTGTAGACATTGCCGCGCGAAATGTCAGATCGTTTGGGGCTTCTTTGCCACTAATATAATTATTTTTACTGAAGAGTAGCCAGAAGCATTATTTTTAATGCATTCCAAATTACTAATACAACTGTTTGTTATTATATGTCACGATTTCTGGAATATTTTTATGTTTTCTTTAACTGTACAAAATGTTTATGTCATCACCAATTTGCCTGTTATTATAATTGCACACCTACTTAGTAAACCTGCAAGCGAAAACCAACTAACAAACCTCAGTTTGTGTGTGTGTGTGTGTGTGTGTGTGTGTGTGTGTGTGTGTGTGTGTGTGCGTG
>SDWI01002117.1:28994-54095 GCA_009193005.1 Lamellibrachia luymesi
CAGTGACCTCAGGGTGTTGATAGGTTTGTGGTAAACCGGGATGTTATAGGACTTGAAAATCCTTGCTACTTGTTCTGATAGTTTACTAATGTAGGGCAAACCTATGGCATGTTATCTTCTGCTGGTTTCTGTGGTGGTGTTCTCCTTCCTTCTCAGTGGTTGCCTGGTGTTAAACATCCAAGTTTTGTAACCGTTTGCTTTCAGCACTTTCTTGATGTGGTCCACCTCTATGTTCTTGTCTTCTTGACAGATCACAGAAAATCTCCAAATTATTTGCTGTTCCAATGATTTGATGCCAGTACTGTAAAGACGCCTCAAATCAAGACCATATAAATATATATTAGGATACTGACTTTACCTTGTATGATACAATGTTTTCGTGTGGCGTTAACTTTGCAAGAATGTCCACTTCTTTTTGCATGGATGCTTTCCACTGTTTGCTTTCCTTTCGCAGTTCTTTAACTGCGACTTCTCGTCCATCATCAACCAAGCCAACATACACAATTGTGCCATAGGATCTAAAACATAAGCAAGCTATATGTTACACTGCCAAAAATAATTTTTTATGCAAGAAAATATTTCTTGAAACAAAACAGTTTCTTAAAATAAGAAAACATGTAGAAGTTTTTTCTTAGCAAGTTCCAGATATGTGATTGAATAAGACATGTTCTTCAATTAAGAAGATATTTCATACTGAAGAAAGATTTGATATAAATATTCTTCATGCTAGAATTTTTTTATAAACTTTTGAAATAAGTATTCTTAATGCAAGAAGTTTTTCTTGAGTTAAAGCTGCTTCTTAAAATGGTTAAACTCATCGCGAATCTGATTCATGTATGTGCAGATGTGCGCAGTCTGATTAATAACAAAATGTCTATTTTTGTTCAAATCATAAAAAGAATTGACTTCAGTCATTAGATCTGGTACAGATCAAAATAGTGGATATCCAAAATGGTAAACACTGTGCTAATCAATGCTGATCATGGGCGTGACTTCAATTCTCACGCCGATCACATGACCAAGTTACGAAATTTCTCAAGGGTGAAACTCATGATTTTTCAGCATTTCGATTTTCACTTCACTTAATGCTTGAACAAGCATGAAGTAATTTAATTGTTTGTCTGATGATGAATACCAGGTAGGTTTGGATTTTCGCAAAATGACTTTGAAATGAGACTAGCAAAACAATCGAACTGAGGATGCACCTTTACGACAAAAATTCTTACTGAAGAAATAAATGTTAAATAAATATTCCTTAAACTACTTTTTTTGGCAATTCGTGCACATTGATATTTTTTCTTTCCACCGATTACCCAGTTGGTAATTTTGTGCATGTAGGTAAAGGAAACAATCTTGGCAAAATATAAAGATGAAATATGGCACATATGCTATGTCGACAGGAGAGGTGTGTTAGGTTGACGTGTACAGATTGGGTAAAAGTAATTCACCGTAGAGGGGCTGCGCTATTGTTAGCATGTTGTTCTATGTTAATGTGTTGGCTCTAACTTCATTACTTTTATTGATGAATAATGTCTGACTTGTCAACTGTGTGATAAGAAGGCCCTACATAGCTTTAAGACTGCCAGTGTATATAATTCAACTACAAAACAGGTGTGTTATCAAATGCATGTCAATGCAAATGCTATTTTCCAGGATCATATTCTCAGTTGCTCGGACATAACCATTTGATAATTGGTTAAAATGTTAGGACATTCTGAGACATCAACTTTGGTAATTTCCTGAAAATTGGTTGATTCGACTGACAAGGAATGACCCTACTGGGTATGAGAGCTGTGGACTGATTCGATAGCTGTCGCAATAACACATGATGCTATTGGTCACACATTTACCACCTTTTCTCATGATAAAACACAATTCCATTGTCACTTGCTCCTTTATGCCTTGTCATTTGTAAAAAATATGCCATCTAAACAGTTTTATTATGTTAAAATATGGCTTTTGGTCCCATCATTGTGATAAGTAACTTAACTCATTTTTGGCAAAAATATAATTTGCTCCCTTTTATCATTTCACGGTAGTATATTCCTTGATAACTGATACTCTTCATCGCATGTTGCATTTTGTGGTAAGAAAATTGTCTTATTTTCAGAAATTATTGCTGGCATGCAGTGATCAGAACGTTTTCTTTTTATAAGGAAAATATTTAAATAAGAAAATGTTTCTTATTCCAAGAAAAAGTCTTTCAGAACTTTTTTCTTGTTTTCAGAAAAATATTCTTACTAATGTGAAACATCAGAAATGACTGCAAGAAAATTTTTTATATTAAATTTAAGAAAACATTTCTTGATTTACAAATTTTCACACAAAAGTGTGGCTCCCTAGAAAATTATTTTCAAAAAAATTTCTTGTTTTTTTCTTGATTTAAGAAAATAATTTTCTTATAAAGAAATATTTTCACACAAGAAAATAATTTTCTTATAAAACATATTTTCATATAAGAACACATTTCTTGGATATATAAGAAAATATTTCTATACACTTTTCTTGAAATTAGAAAATATTTTCTTAAGCCAAGACAATTTTTCTTATGATAAATTTCTGAAATCACGAAAATTACCTTTTACGTGGCTACATAGAAAATGTTCTTGTTTTATATTTTTTTCTTAAAACGAGATAAGCATTATACAATATGTTTATAGACATAGTCAGGTGCAATATGTCGTGATATAAGGTCCCGTGGGTACAACATGACTGGAACGCCTAATACAAACCCTAAGGAACAAGAAAAGCCATGGTAGCAAACTTTGAGGGGTGTCTGATGGTGGCCATTTTGGTTTTCAAAATGACCGCCATTTTTGAAAATTTCCCCCCATAACTCCAGTTGTGAATATTATATGAAGTTCATTTTAGTGGCTACATCTACATTTTCAATGACACATCGTTTAAAAATCACATTCTAATTCAGCCATATCAATATTATTAGTGACATTTGAAAACCATTTAGTTTTTTTCAAAATGGCCGCCTTACGTCAGCTTAAAATAATATAGCTTGGTAACTTAGGTAACATTTCTTTCCCGACAAACTTTGAACATGGCTGACATACCCACTACAAAAGCAAAACATCATCACAAACTCAAAGAAGCAACAGGAGAAGAGTGTCATGGATTTCAAACACATCATTGGTGAATATGCCAATCCGTCTGCAGATTAATGTGACCAGGTAAATATGGTTACAAAAGCTGTTTTGTCTGAGAAGATCCAAGAAGACATGAACACGAGGACATAGATTGGAGAGGAGAAATTTGTGCAGTTTGTTTCAGAGAGAATAACAACAAATGAAGTAAATATTTGGGTTCCAATGAAGAAATTTAGACTACGCATTTGGTCTTCAGCGGGGAAGAAGGTTATCGTAAACAAATTACACAAAATTGTGGAGCTGAAGGAAGATATAACACTCTTTGCCCACATATTTTTAGTCCCCAAAGCCAGAGATATTGATCTTAAGCAAGCAGTTGGAACCTACGGAATTTCTCTCGTACAAGGAGAGTTTGCAGCATACTGTTCCCGGTTCCATACCGCATCAAATAGTGATTTGATGTCGCTTGCAAAGGATTTGCCAAAGGACACATAAATGCCAGAAGAGCTCAAGTATGAGACTCAAGCTGATTCCATTTGCAAACGCGTCGCCATTATCGACAGAATGGTTGATCTGCAATCAACATACAAGCCAGAGTGGATCACCAATTGCTCTGATGTAGCAAAGCATTTCATGGAAAGAAACTGGCAGATATACAGCGAATACGACAAAGTGCATTTGGCGTTTAACAGGTATGATGTTGGCGAATTACCGAAAACGTCTACACGTGAAAGAAGACTATTCGGTAACAATCATGTAGCACATCACATCACATATACAACATCAATCGTCAGAGTTAGCTTGGATAATCTTCTAGGACATATAAAGAAAAAAGACGAACTCACAGCATATCTAACTCAAATGTTCTACAACATGCACGGAGAAATGAAACTAATGTTGTAGTGGCATGGAGTGATCATGCTGAAGCCACTCATAGACAATGTAATCTCTCAAGTAGTCAATACGAGGCCGACACCAAGCTAATCCTTCATTCTCTTGACGCTACATCAAACAGGGGCCACATCAGTCAGGATAGACTCTCCAGATACTGGAGTTCTTTTGCTGGCTGTAACACGTTATCCAAATATCTGCCAAGACACATGCTTTGTGGCAGGAACTACCTAGGCTGCAATGCTACCTGCAATTTCGAGAGCACATGCTATAATTTGGAACAATGATGTAGTGGCCAACCCCGAGCTAACACAACCTCAGCATTATGGTTGGAATTTCGTTGATGGGCATTTCCAACCAGCGATGACATCCTTGCACCCAGCTCTTGATGCAGTGACACAACTGGTAAAGTGTTCATGTGCACAGACGCGGTTTGCAAACAACTAATGCAAATGCAGGCAACATGGACTGCACTGTACTGACCCATGTAACTGTTCTGATTCTGAAGAACCATGTGAATATTAGGAAGAAACTGTCTTAGCGGATGACGAGGATAAGAGTGATGAAAATTATGATACTGGTATTAACTTTGAGAACAAGAACAAGCAATAACTTATCAACTAAGAAACATTGAGATAACTTACAGGACAAGTCTAAGTCTAAGTGGGGTGCGATAGCGTAGCGGTTAGAACGTCGGGCTCTCAATTGAGAGAACTCGGGTTCGAATCATCTTGCTGCCGTTTCGAAGCTTCGGCAATTTCGTTCATACCACATAGCCACAGTTCACTCAGCTGTATAAATGAGTACCTGGCTATAGACAGAGATGGATATCAGAACGAATAGTCTTCGCGCAGTAATTGCGGCATGACTGAATGCTTCCCAGAGAAGTCGAAATGGCGTTGGAATGAACAGGTCTGCCAGGGAGTGAAGTGTAAAGCGCTTTGAGCAATCTCAAAGACTGGATACCGCGCTATATAAGAACGTACCTTTACCTTTTTACAAGTCAAACTGTCCGTAATTTTGCATGAAGCATAATATATCTAGTATGCATGTTCAAAATGGCTGAAAACAATTGGTGTGTTATTCCCATTCACTAAATATGTTCTTGTTTAAGCCCCTTGCATTTCACAATGTAGGTTTTCCCACCAAAATCAGCTCCATACGACGCTCACAGCCTGAGTTATTGTTGCCAATGAGTGTAAACGTCTTACATTTTGAAATTCAAGATGGCCGCCATCAACCACCCCACAATGATTGCAATCGTCTTTTATTGCTCTCCAGGGTGCATAGAGGGTGATTAAATAAGTGTGGCCTTCTAATAATTCATTGCTGACGGAATACCGTAAGTCATAAATGTTCGTGTGCACGGTAACCTTCAAGTGACACGAAAATATGTTTTGTATGTGGTAATCTTACAAAGTGTTTATTTGCCCTAAATCCCACTATCCAGACATGGAAATATCAAACAAAACACTGCACTACTCTCTTCGTTTGCATGCATTCCCAAAGGCTACATCCCAAAATAAGCAATGCAGTAAATGCTTTGTAGACAGAATAGTTACCCATCGTCAATCCTGAATTTTTCATCAATGCACAATGCAACCTGTCCAAGCCCATCAACCAATTCATCTGGTGTTTTCTTCTTCAGTTGCTGCAGATTGGAAAGTTCTTTACTCCATCTTTTGCTGCGCTCAGTCCACGGCACCTAGAACACACATTATTCATACAGTCATAAAAAGCTAATTTTTTTAATGGATGCATATACTTTTGTATTTCCGTACAACTTTTTGGGAGCAGTTGACATGTTGTTTCTCAGTTTCAAAATATGGAACAGTAGTCCAATGATTTTCTACAATATGGGGCTTCAAGATGTAATACAAAATATGGTATTTCAAGGAGACAAGGATAGTCCAACTAGTTGTCACCAATTAATATTTCATGTTTACGGGAATACATTGGCCCCCACTATTTCGTTAAGATAGGATTTTGACCTAAAATCCTTAAACATACCGGGGTACGTGTGTTTAACATACTGGATATTTTCATAGCCAGCTATGTTCAGTAGATCATCAGCCATAGTGTCAACAATAAAAAGTTGACATTTTGACTCCCAAAATGTCACCTTTCTGTTTAGTGAGCAATAATTTTCAGAGGAACAATTGTTTTATTCATTTGTGTGTACAGAGCAGGTCGACCCAGTTTATATTATCCAACATTAATGTCGCCAAGTAGATCCAGCATCATATGGATAGTGAATGACATATTTGGGTATGTGTGTATATTCGTCAAAGTCCTGCATGGATATTACACCAAGATGCCCACGTGACTGGTCATGTACCCTATGTGTTTTATGTGCTTTTGTTTTCATTTTAGTCCTCACAGCCCTATCTCATGTGGTCGGCAGCGGAACACATCCACCGACTCAGTGAGGACAAATTTGTCTGGTAATGAGATCCACACCACAGTCGTCCTCAGTAGGACGGCGAACTTGTACGCGTCCACCTGTGGGTCCAGTGTGATTGAATTCGTACGGTTGGCATGGTACTCAGTACTATTTGCAGCACTGGTGAACGTGTTGATTTGATATGCCCACATCAGGTTCGAGCTAATGTATGTGGTGCAATCAGTGCATTCCATTAAGGTACTCCCACGGTGTAAGTGCGGGTTATCTTCTTCTTCTTGTTGGTGACGCAAGTTACACTTGGCTACGTTGAATTCCACCAGCCAGGTACTGCTCCACTGGTGTAGACTGTTTAGGTCGTCTTGAAGTAGCCCTGCTTATCGCTTCGGTCTTGATTTCGCAGTAATGCAGGAAGGCACCATAGTCTGATGTTCGAGGTAATGTCATGTCACATGTCGTTTATCAAAAGTGGGAAGAACAAGGGGTCCCAATATTGTTCCGTGTGGCACACCTGAGATAACCAGAGCTTCCGATGAGGCAAATCCGTTAACCACTACTCGCTGCCGACTGCGTGTTAAAAAAGCCTCGATCCACCCAATGATGTTGCTGTACAAGTTGTAGTACTGGAACATTTGGACGAAGATGTGGCACACGGCCAAAGGCCTCGGGAAATCCAAGATGGCCACGTCGGTTTGTGAGTGCCTGTTTAGCGAACTTGCAAAATCAAGTGATCAACACCTGGGTATAATAGGAACGTCTGCGTCAAAGGCCATGCTGGAAATAATCCAGGAAGTAGTACTTGTCCAGGTCGTTCATTCTCTGTGACACGATTTGCTCAGATACCTTGCAACACATTGAGGAGAGTGATAAGGGGCGGTAGTTCATTGGTTAGTTGTGAGCGCTTTTTCTTGAAAATGAGTGTCACCCGAGCATCCCGCCAATCCTTCGGTACAGCCTTGGTGGAGATTGACTGTTGAATTATGAATGTCAGCATCGTTGACAGTTCATGGGTGCAGTTTTGCATAAATACTGAAGGTGTGATATTGTCCAGTAGCTTAATCACTCCAGCACTAGAAACGACAGTGCAGGGCATCTTCGGGTAGGGAGAAGGCTGCTTAGTGGGCATGTTGTATTTATCTCCTTGAATCCTACAGTACTCACATTGCAATTGTCCTGTCGCAGTCCCAGCATTACCATAACCATTTTGATTGCCCATTTTCTTCAATACCACAGCATCGAGATTAAAGTTGTCAAGTCACTGAAACTTGGTTATGACCACGTAACACGTATGAAAAGATGGTGAGCAAAATATATCCATCTAGATATGATTTTATCCACCTCCCTCGATAAAACCGGCATGTATGTAAAATTTGACTACTTTCCAGTAAGAATAGTCACAACTAATAGTTTTCAAACTTTCAAATAATTCGGGAATTTCGACAGTACTGTGGTTTCTAACAGATCGATGCCGAAAAAAGTGTCATTAACAGACCTCCACCATAAAAAAATAGCATTTCTCACCCATCAACCAGTCACCTTTCCCTCCCGTTTCCTGGCTAAATTGTGCTCCCGTCGCCTTCCCTCCTGTCTCCCTCACTCCCATCGCCTTCACTCTTGTCTCCTTCCCTCCCGTCTCCTTCGCTCCTGTCTCCTTCGCTCCTGTCTCCCCCACTCCCCTCTCCTTCGCTCCAGTTGTCTTCCCTCCCGTTTATTTCCTTCCCATCTCCTTTCATCCTGTTTCCTTACGTCTCGTCTCCTTACGTCCTATCTCCCTGTGACCTGTCACGTTATCTCCTCTCAGCCTCCTAGCAGGGTGAGGTGAGCTCTCCCTAGCATATCTCTCATCGTCTTCCCCCACTTTATCATCTACTGTCCCCCCACCGGAACCACTGGCACAACCCACCTGTTCCCTTCCCACTATTGCCACAACAAACAGCCTCAGCTGTTCCAACTCCATTTCTAGTTCCATCATCATATGAATTCGTCGATTTGTGCATATGAAAAAATTATATGGATGTGTGATTTTACCTTTCTAATTGATATCAATTTGTGGTCCATGTATGAGAGCAGGAGAAGCTCTTCAAGAAGTTGAACTTCATAAAATGCAAGATGTGGCGTAGCAAACAGATGGACACTTTGATGGTGCAAAAACACTTGCAGGAACAAATATGTGTTCAGATGTCATGTGGAGCACTTAGTTTTGCAGCAGTAACACCAGGCGATGGTCCAGTTCAGTTCATGATGTGAATCCAAGGATGAGTTAGGAGGGTGGTTATATGCCCCTACCAGAAGGATCTTTTATCCCTCCAGGTGTAGTTTCCCTAGCGGATTTCGTACTTCATGTCATATTGGGGAATTTCCCCAGTTGGAATTGTGCTCTTGCCGCCTGCATATATGCGGTAATTTCGTGGTGGTAGAAATTCTCTGTTCTTCACGTTGTGGTCGAGTTTGGATTACGCCACGATTAAAACGTCTGGGACCAGTGAATCAAGCATGTTTTTAGTTTTCCCTGTTGACGCTGTTGCAGTTGGCAATCACTATTGCGAGTGCTCCTATGGTTGTCAATCATGCAATCTGTAGACATTTCTAGAAAAGCACCTGACTGTGAATGACTGCATGACAGTAATGCTCATGATTCAGTATGTTGTTCAGTTGTTTATATGTTCACCGAGCTTCAGCAATGCCACATTTGTCTGAAGGCAGTGATCAATATGTGGTGGTGTGTTAGCGCGTGCTTGCGTATGTGCGTGCGTGCGTATGTGCGTGCGTGCGTGCGTGCGTGCGTGCGTGCGTTTGTAGATATTTCTACAAAAGCATATGACAGAGAATCGAATTAATTTTATAAAACATAAACTTACTCTAGCAGACACCCTGCGAGCCTCGATAGGGGGCTGCAAACAGAGAGTAAAACATTTTAATGTGTGCATCATTATTAAATTAACACATCAATCATATTTTATTTCTATAATTATACGTACATGTGTAAAAAAAATGTTTAATTGTAAAATGACAGCAAGAGATCACTCTGAACCAGTGCATCTACTCAGTGCATCTCAAAAATAAAACACATCCAACAACACATGCAGACAGTCACACAACTGACCTACAGTAGTGGACTGCTGTGAAAACCTGGACAACTCTCCAATGACAAGGACTAGTTTTTAGCTTTTACAATGTATATACTGATCTACTCCACTACAATTTGATCAGATGCATGTGCGAAACTATTCAGGGCCTGACACTTCACCCATCAGGAAAGCCTATGTGGAAAGCCTGTGAAAATGCCGAACGTAATAGGCGTCGTCGTGATAGACCATAAAAGCATTCGCAATCTCCTAAGGAATTCACAGATGTCAAATACATTATGCCATGACATCCACTTACCGGGTATCTACTTTTCTTGGTCAACTGCGACTAACCATCGCATATCAAAGTGACAAGTTTTACAGACTAACTAGACTCTCCCGGATGTATTCAACATATTTACCAACCAACAAATGAAGGCGGTCACACCATTTACCTAGTGTATATGCCATCATCTGACCATACACCTATTTGTTCATTAACATAATAACACATATGTGACCAAACGTAGCTGATTGGTTGAAAAACCAATGGCCAACTCTCCAATGACCAATTTACTTCGATCGTCTCAACTTCATTCCGGAATGACATCGTGTATTCTCTGTTATTCACATGCCCAGTGGATAGTTTAGTTGAAGGAAGGTAAAATACATGTGAATGGGTGACTGTTGTTTATATCTTATACAAAGATGGCGCATGTATGTTTCCGTATGTAAATTTGCTTAATCTTTTGTCCTCTCTGCTTTACTGTTCACAATGTAACCTCACAATTTTACCACGCACGTGTACTTTGGCCAACCGGATGCCTCAGTATCTGACAAATTTTCTTTTGACCTAATGTCAACTTCAATTAGACCGAATCCACTTCACACAAATCTCATCTATTTATGTTGTAATTCTCCTTGGACGAGTCGACCTGGCGAACGCCCCTAATTGATGTAGTGCGCTCGTCCACATTGACGTATATTTCCCGCACTCTGACGAATGTTTCACGGACACTTGTTGTACTAGACACCCCCATGTACCAACCCGGTAACTCTTCACCTTTCCAGCCATCTAATGTTGGCTGGAGTTTTATTCGTCGCGTAATTACATAATACTGTGACTCTCACATTCACCCATAATGGCTAGGTAACTTTTAATCGATTACAGTTGCTTGGCTGACAAAAGCACCACATTTTTTTTGGGTCATAGTTATTGATTTTAGAAAGGGAGCCACGCAAACAAAATACTTTCAGATCAACCCAGGGGCACTAAGATGGTCGCAATATTGAGCCGAAGACAAAATCACTCCCTGGTTTATCAGTGAAATTTGCATTACCATAAACATTGTTTTTTACATTATTTTGCATAGGTACTCTAGGAATGTTTGCGCTTCTTTTGTGTATAACATGTCATGCTAGGTTGATATTTAACAGGTTCACGATCGATGGAATTATAGTGATATTGGGAGTTACACATTTCCCAAGCTCGCCTTAGTGCTGTCGTAGACATGTCTACAAAATTATTTGACAGAGTCGTGTTAATTTAATTAATCATAAACATATTTCAGCATACACCATGGGAAAGCCCTGAAAACAGAGAGAAAATATTATTTTTATATACTGATTTTACATTGATGTCAAAATGTATTTGATTATGGTCACTGTTACCCAATGGTTCGTGTATTTTTACATTGTCCATTAATTTGTTTTGTGATGACAAAACTATATATAATACATTATCTCCCCTGGTTGGTTCTAGCACGTGCTGGGTAAGGAAGCTATCCTGAATTAAAAGTAGAAACTGTTGGTCCTCACTCCCTGTACTCTCTAGAGATTTCCATTGTATGTGTCCATGGTTAAAATCTCCCATTATGATACATTCCCCTTTACTAACTTCCTTTATAGCATTTTGTGTTATCCTCTTCATTTATGTTTGGACTTCGGTAAACTAATCCAATAGTTAATTTTTTATTTCCTGAAACTATTTTGCACCAAACAGCTTCATCTAATTTTTTATTTGGTTCATAAGCCTGAATAGATTATTTAATATATAAAATAGCTCCGCTCCCCTTCTTCCTATTCGATCTCTCCTAAACAAACATTACGTATCCTGTCAATCCTAATTCAGCATCTGTTATGTCTATGTTGGCCCATGATTCAGTTATACCATTTATGTGAGGGTCAATTTCTTCTACCATAATCCTTAATTCGTTTTTCTTATTTACTTGCATTTAAACACGCATTTTTAACCTGTTTCAGATATGTTTTCTGGACATTTTGTTATTGGTTTGTCTGTACTAGTGGCCTCTTGTTCTGCTTGAGGCACCTCTAAGTAACCCCCGTGCGCTTCTAGTTTAAACAATGTTTACTCCCAAAAATATTTGTTATGCTACCCACACCGCTATCTACTGCTGCTGAGAGTTCATCCGCAAATACTGCTGCCCCCTTTCCACTTAGATGAAGCCCATCCTTCATGTACATATCAGCCCTCCCATCAAAGCTTCCCCAAAAATCCAACTTCCTCTTCCCTACATAGCATATTAATTGCCATCCCCCAGCAATTTCGATATCTCTGACCCCTCCTTCCTATTACTGGTAAAATCCCCTGACGGTATGAACTGCTCAATCCGCGTCTGCTTTAGTGTTCTGACCAACTGCCTGTATTTCCTAACTAAGCCAGTTGTACCCTCCCTCTCTTCGTTATTTGTCCCTACATGTACTAAAACAGATCCACCCTTGCCCGAACCCACGATGTTTTCTACCCTCTTAGTTATCGCCTCTATTTTGGCCCCAGGCAAGCAGACCACCATGTCATCTCCCTTGTTTAAGACTCTGTCAGTCTTCCTAACTATCGAGTCCCCCATAAACACCCTCACTCTCTTCCTCACCTCCTCTATCACTGCCTCAGAATAGCTCTTCTGTTGGATCCCTTCCATCACATTCTGTCCTGCAGCCTTGTCACCTGGCAGATTGTTATCGTTCTCTCTCTCACCCATCAACCAGTCACCTTTCCCTCCCGTTTCCTGGCTAAATTGCGCTCCCGTCACCTTCCCTCCTGTCTCCCTCACTCCCATCGCCTTCACTCTTGTCTCCTTCGCTCCTGTCTCCCCAACTCCCCTCTCCTTCGCTCCAGTTGTCTTCCCTCCCGTTTCTTTCCTTCCCGTCTCCTTTCGTCCTGTTTCTTACGTCTCGTCTCCTTACGTCCTGTCTCCCTATGACCTGTCACGTTATCTCCTCTCAGCCTCCTCCAAGGCTGAGGTGAGCTCTCCCTAGCATATCTCTCATCGTCTTCCCCCACTTTACCATCTACTGTCCCCCCACCGGAACTACTGGCACAACCCACCTGTTCCCTTCCCACCATTGCCACAACGAGCAGCCTCAGCTGTTCCAACTCCACTTCTAGTTCCATCATCTTCGCACATCCCCTACACTCAAAACTAAAACTATCCGCCTGAACTTTAGCCCAGGAGTTCTCACACCCGACTTGACGAAGTCCACCCAGTTGCTGCAACTGCCGCATATTAAATGCCTGGTGGCCTTTACCTGCCGTTTGCACGGCGCCATCACAGAATTTAGTCTTAATCTTATTGCTATGTTAGCCATGAATAAGGCTGTTTTTGTGTTCAAAAGAACACTTTAGGCTGGGTTATTTAGGATTTAATTTAAAATTGACAATAATATATTTGCTAACTATGTCTTTTCTACTAAGCATACAAGCCAAAAATATGCCTGCCATCTAGCGAATACAGAGAACACTGTGTAAACAACTTACGCTAAGATCCTGCTGTTAATTCCTTTTTATCTAAAATGTTTGCTACAGCTGTGTCAGATATTACCTTATGTATGTAATTTATGTAAATTTATCACTTTATCTCATATATATATATATATATATATATTCAACAATGTAAATGATAGTTTGATACACCAATTTAATTCACGACCTGTAAACAAACCACCTTTATCACTCACTGAGTAAGTCTATAAGAGTCCGGGAAAAAAACTGCCTCTGTTAAAAAAAATTGTTTCTTAATATATGTCTATAAGAAGTTTATGTATAATATATGTGTAATAGTAATACTTATTCCAACCAATATTCCACTCTTTCTGACTATTTACTATGCTATCTCAATTTTCGAATGGTAAACAACACTATTATTTCGCTAACTGACTTCCCTCCCAGAGTCCGGAACTAACTTACGCTAAAATACTGCCTCTGACTAATTATTAACAAAAACTGTTTCCTAATATATGTCTACAATACGTTTATGTATAATATATATGCAATAGTAATACTTATTCTAGTCGATATTCCACGCATTCCTGTTAATTCTCTGCACCAAAATCAAATTGCTGCTGCTCCAAATTTCTCCCGCTGCTGCTCTCTCATACATACTGTGTGATATATTGTCAGATAAAACCTAGTACCTAGTACAGCAACTATCAATTCGTTTTCTTAGTATTATTTGTTTACTTAGATATGTAAATTTTAAAGTAAATTTAGCCCTGTTACCATAATGATGTATGATCTTTGCCAAGCCGAAGCTTAGGTCAAGCTGATGTTAAGTTTGTATGGGATGATTACACTGCTATTCGGCAAAGATTGTTTTAATATAGGTATAACAATAGCTTTTTTCAAATCATCGAAAGAACTGACTTCAATCGTTATATCTGGTAATGATCAAAATGGTGGATATCCAAAATGGTAAACACTGTGCGAGTGAATGCCGATCATGGGCGTGACTTCAATCCTCTCGCCGATCACATGACAAAGTTACGAAATTTCACCTTGAACAGGCATTAAGTAATTTAATAGTCTGCCTGATGATTTCACAAAAACTACATACAAATTGATGATGCACCTTTAAAGTTGTTTATTTGTTCACCAAGCTTCAGCAATGCCAAGGTTGTCTGAAGGCAGTGATCAATACGTGGTGGTGGGGTGGTGTGTGTGCGCGCGTGCTTGAGTATGTGCGTGCATTCATAGATATTTCTACAAAAACATATGACAGAGAATCGTGTTAATTTTACGAAACACAAACTTACTCTAGCAGACACCCTGCGAGCCTCGATAGGGCACTGCAAACAGAGAGTAAAACATTTTAATGTGTGCATCATTATTGTTAAAGATAATTAAAAAGATTGTTACTTAAACTAAAAGCCCATGGTATACGTAATGATGTAATCAACTGGATAGAAAAGTGGCTTACACACAGAAGACAGAGAGTAATAGTAGATTGTGAGATTTCAAACTGAGAATCGGTTTTGAGTGGGGTACCACAGGGATCAGTATTAGGCCCTATATTTGTTTTTAATATATATATAAATGATTTGGAAGATGACATATCTAGCGAAGTACTGAAATTTGCAGATGACACAAAAGCATTCAGAAAGGTTACAAATGATACAGATAAACAAAGTTTACAGGATGATCTAGACAAATTAGTTAAATGATCAGAAAAATGGCAAATGTTATTCAATTTTGGGAAGGGTAAATGTATACCCATAGGACATGGAAACATGGATGAAGAATATAAAATGGGGAATGCTGTACTAGGTAGAACCACACAAGAAAAGGACTTAGGACAGCATTAGTTAAGGAGCAGTGTAGGTTGGACATGAGAAAGTACTCTTTCTCACAGAGGGTGATAAATGAATGGAACAAACTGCCAAATGATTGTGTTAATGCTAGTAGTGTGAATATGTTTAAAAATAGAGTTGACAGATATCTGATAGAGGGGGCTACACATAGATGAGAAAATTGTTGGACTCTCGATAAGCCAACGGCTTCCTTGTCTACTTGCCATCTGGAACTTGTTGTTTGGGATGGCAATGTTGTTAAATCTGTTAAATAATTAAATTAACACATCAATCATATTTTATGCCAGTAATGATATGTACATGGGTAAAGAAATATAAAAAATTGTTTTTTTGTAAAATGACAGCAAGAGATCACTTTGAATCAGTGCACTACTCAGTGCATCTCAAAAACAAAACACATCCGACAACACATGTAGACAGTCACACCATTTACCTACAGTAGTGGACTGCTGTAAGAACCTGTGAGACCCAACTCTCCAATGACAAGCACAACGACTAGTTTTACAATGTATACATTGATTCACTATACTACAATTTGATCAGATGCATGTGCCAATGCGAAACTACTCAGGGCCTGACACTTCACCCATCAGGAAAGCCTGTGAAAATGCAGCACATAGTAGGCATCATCATGACGACCATAAACTCTGTTCACAATCTTTCGGTCGATATGAATGCAAACTATCGAGATGACATATTTATTAAATCCAAGTACGAGCTGAGATATGCGATTGGCGTGTTCATGGAGCTAGAAGGTGCAGTACTGGAATTCGTCGATTTGTGCATATGAAAAAGTTATATGGATGTGTGATTTTACCTTTCTAATTGATATCAATTTGTGGTCCATGTATGAGAGCAGGAGAAGCTCTTCAAGAAGTTGAACTTCATAAAATGCAAGATGTGGCGTAGCAAACAGATGGACACTTTGATGGTGCAAAAACACTTGCAGGAACAAATATGTGTTCAGATGTCATGTGGAGCACTTAGTTTTGCAGCAGTAACACCAGGCGATGGTCCAGTTCAGTTCATGACGTGAATCCAAGGATGAGTTAGGAGGGTGGTTATATGCCCCTACCAGAAGGATCTTTTATCCCTCCAGGTGTAGTTTCCCTAGCGGATTTCGTACTTCATGTCATATTGGGGAATTTCCCCAGTTGGAATTGTGCTCTTGCCGCCTGCATATATGCGGTAATTTCGTGGTGGTAGAAATTCTCTGTTTTCCACGTTGTGGTCGAGTTTGGATTACGCCACGATTAAAACGTCTGGGACCAGTGAATCAAGCATGTTTTTAGTTTTCCCTGTTGACGCTGTTGCAGTTGGCAATCACTATTGCGAGTGCTCCTATGGTTGTCAATCATGCAATCTGTAGACATTTCTAGAAAAGCACCTGACTGTGAATGACTGCATGACAGTAATGCTCATGATTCAGTATGTTGTTCAGTTGTTTATATGTTCACCGAGCTTCAGCAATGCCACATTTGTCTGAAGGCAGTGATCAATATGTGGTGGTGTGTTAGCGCGTGCTTGCGTATGTGCGTGCGTGCGTGCGTGCGTGCGTGCGTGCGTGCGTGCGTGCGTGCGTTTGTAGATATTTCTACAAAAGCATATGACAGAGAATCGAATTAATTTTATAAAACATAAACTTACTCTAGCAGACACCCTGCGAGCCTCGATAGGGGGCTGCAAACAGAGAGTAAAACATTTTAATGTGTGCATCATTATTAAATTAACACATCAATCATATTTTATTTCTATAATTATACGTACATGTGTAAAAAAAATGTTTAATTGTAAAATGACAGCAAGAGATCACTCTGAACCAGTGCATCTACTCAGTGCATCTCAAAAATAAAACACATCCAACAACACATGCAGACAGTCACACAACTGACCTACAGTAGTGGACTGCTGTGAAAACCTGGACAACTCTCCAATGACAAGGACTAGTTTTTAGCTTTTACAATGTATATACTGATCTACTCCACTACAATTTGATCAGATGCATGTGCGAAACTATTCAGGGCCTGACACTTCACCCACCAGGAAAGCCTATGTGGAAAGCCTGTGAAAATGCCGACACCTTCCGGTCGATATGAATGCAAACTATCGCGATCACCTTTATTAAATCGAAGTATGAGCTGAGATAGGCAAGCTGAACGGCGCAATACTGGAATTCACCGACTCATGTATATGAAAAAAATGGATGTGCAATTTTGCCTTTCTAATCGATATCTATTTATGGTCGTGCATGTGTCCGTGTATGTGCAGACAGTTCTAGAAAAGCATATGTCCGTGAGTCATGTTCGTGTTACGAAACAAACTTACCAAGGGAGGCGTTCTGTGTGTTGAGAGAGTGGACTGCAAACAGAAAGAAAATGCATGTTTCTGTTCTCGGCCTGTAACGTACACATGTGCTGTGATGTGTAAAGCAATATTAAAATTTATATTTTAAACTTAAGATTTTTTAAGTTTAATCGTAAATATGACAGTGGTGCATCGCAACCCAAACTACTCTCATCCAGTGCATTTCATCCCAGTGCATGTCAAAATAAAATACGACAGAAAATACTTCTCATTCCAATTGATTCACGGGGCTGTTTATTCATTCAGTGTGTAAATTATCAATCGATACAAAAGATCGATCCCTAATTGATTGTATTGATAACAAACAATAATTTGTATAACAATATTTCTCACTGTTGTGACTAAAAAGTCCGATTTGTGAGTGGCAGTCTCTGCTACAGATGGTACAAGTGTAGACAGTTGGATGTAGAGGCATGGTGGTCGATGGCCTTTCTCTCCGACACTCCCTCATCTCCGTCCACAGTTCATTTCTTCTTTCTTCTGCTGTCCTCATACCACTCTGCACAGCCTGTCTCCTGTTGTGGCAGTCTGCTGCAGTAGATTTCCAGGACTCCATGCTGATGTTTGATATTTCATTTGCAAGTATCCCTGAACCGCAGGGCAGGATGGTCGACACGCATTGTACCAGAGGCAAGCTCAACATAGAGGATGTCCTTTGGAATACAGCAGACATGGCCAAGGCAACAAAGACATCGCTGACTTAGCAAAGCTAACATGCTGGGGATGCCTGCACGCTCAAGAACATCCTTGTTTGGCACATGTTCCTGTCAGGTGATGCCAAGTGTGCGTCTGAGGCATCAGACATAGAAATTGGTGTAAGGATAATTTTATTTGTCCCAACAGCAGAAAAACAGATAAATTACATTGATAGGCAATATAAATTATACAGATATACATACAAATATTGAATTGTACAATATGCTAAATACTCGAACCTTGGTGTCCTCCGTGGCCATGCTGTTATCCCACACCCTCTTGGATAGCCTTGACATGACATATGCTGCTTTTCCGATGGGCTTATTTATCTCTACATTGAAGGACAGATTGCTGGTGATGGTTAGTCAGTGAACTTCTGCACCACTTGCAGAGTGCGGTCATGAATGTTGATGGCTGATGCTTCGCTGAGTTCTTGGCCATTGACATTCATCTTTTTCAGGCTTGTGATCAGGCTCAATTCTGTGCATGCAAGTTGGTATATGAGCCTCTAGAGGCCCTCTTCACTATGCGATATTAGCGCTGCGTCATCGGCGACGAGCATCTCCCTGATCAGGACATGTCGTACTTTGGTTTTCACACACATATGGGTTAGGTTGAACAGCTTGCCATCAGTCCTCGAATGTAAGCATGCAGCTTCTGAAGACAAGCCGAAGGCACAGGAAAGCAGCAGGGAGAAAAATAAGGATGCTTCACACCATTGTGATTTGGGAAGGCCTTCGATGGTGTACTTCACTGAGCCATGCATGTCTTCGTGGAATGAAATAATCATACTCAGCACCTTTGGGGGACATCTAATTTTCTCAAGGAGTGTGAAGAGTCTTTTTCTGCTGACCAAGCCAAAGGCTTTTGTCAGATCGACAAAGGTGATGTATAGTGCTCCTCTGTTTCCTACATTTCTCTTGCAACTGTCGCAGCGAGAATAACATGTCGATGGTGGATATTCCTGCTCTGAAGCTGCAGTGTGATTCTGGGTAGACACGCGTACCCAATTTCTGCAGCCTGTTGAGCACAATACGGGCAAATGTTTCCCCCAGGAAGATTTCTTTGTAGTTGTTGCGGTCACTATGATCTCTTATTCTTGTAAAGGGTGACAATGTTGGCGTCAAGCATGTCTTGAGACATCGAGCCCTCTCCCCAGCACAGGGAGAGAAGCATGTAAAGATGTTTCACCAGAGAGGGCTTCCTACACTTGATCACCTCAGGTGGAATACCATTGCTAACAGGTGCCTTGCTGCAGGCTAGAGAGTCAATGGCCCCACTGAGCTCTTCCAAAGTTAGTTGGCCGTCGAGCTCCCCAATGACTGGCACTCCCCCGACACCATCCAAGGCTGTATCTGTGACAGTTTGTCTGGTGAAAAGCTTGAAATAATGCTCAACCCATTTCTTCATTTGTTTGTTGCAGTCGGTGAGATTATCGCCTGTCAGAGATTTCAAAGGCGCTGTTTTTTTTACACCTTGTCCAATTGCTTTCTTTATTCTATCATACATCCTTCGTGCGTTTCCAGTGTCTGATGAGAGCTGAATGCTCTGACAAAGCCTTAACTAGTAATCACTGGTAAAGCATCTGACAGTTCACTATGCCATACCCCTCGCTGATCTAAAAGCTGAAAAGGTGTTCTCAGTAGCAGGGTTGTTTGATTTAAATCATTTAATTTAAATCATTGATTTAAATCATGATTTAAATCACTTCAAAAAAATCATTGATTTATGATTTTTTTTACTTCCGATTTTTTAGTCGCTGATTTATATGAATTTAACACAAATAATTGTTTACAAGCATTGAGATCAACAAAGTTTTGTATGTTTTTTAATACAAAAGCACAAAGTGCGCACACTTGTGTAGTTGTATTGTCACCAGATAGCCTGATAGTCAAATATTTGATGACATTGTATATGTTTGAGCTATTCCCATTCTGAATGCAGTGAAGCCACACAAACGTGTCTTCAAGTCAGAAGCGCTGAGTTAAAGTCCACTTAGAGCTTTTGCTAGTTGTTACCAAATTAGTATGTTGACTCAAGTGAGACAGTCTGGGCTACAATTGTTTAATACTGTACCACTTTGCAGTCTGGTTGGAGACCCTTAGAGTACACAGAGCCCTGGACAGGTGCTAATCCACCCTCTCAGCAAACAATAATTATCACTGCTACAGCCACAGACACACAGCATGCTTTCCTTTCCAAGACATATTATGCAACTACAGGGGGTGAGGCCTTGTGGACATTGTCTAATGTCTTTATATAAGCAAAAATCATGTACCCTCTGTTAAGACAAGTACCAAAATCAATTTGAATAGAGCACGTTTGAAAGAGTTTATAAATATAAACATCTATATAAATGTCTATACACCAGATTTAAAAAAAATCAAATAAATAAAAAAAATCCGATTTAAATTTAAAAATAATCCGATTTTTTTATTTAAATCATGATTTTTTTCAACCCTGCTCAGTAGGATGTTTCTTGTAGTTGATCAGGGCTGTGCGCTTAGCTTGAATGATAGTTTCCATCTTTTGTTTACATAATTTGCATAACAATATTAAAATTAGCTTAATCGTAAATATAACGACAGTGGTGCATCTCAACTCATACCACTTTGATCCAGTGCATTTTATATTTCAGTGAATCTCAAACATAAAACACTTCCAACACCAAAACACTTATCCGTCCGATTGATTCCTGACGCGGTTGTACTACGAATATCATAATTCCGCGTGGTAATGTTCAGTCAGTGAGAATAATAATAATAGCAAAATAGTAGTAGTAGTAATATATAATATTAATACTGCTATTGTTCGAACATAAGAACGTATATCTGATCACATGTGAGTGGACTGTTTCATTAACCTGGCCAACCCTCCAATGACCAGGAAAACTACTAGAGTAATGAAGTATAAATCGACTGTCTTCATTATGAGATGACGTCGAACATCCCATGTTATTCACAAGCCCAGCCTCATCAGTGCGATAACCTCATATCTCAACCTGGTGGACAAACATGTCTACATGTCCATTAGTCCCGTCGCACAATCCAAATATTAATACAGTTGTACCTGCCTTCAACGGACACTTCTGTATCCAAGCAAAAATGTCCGTACATGGCAGGTGTCCCCTCATCGGAGGGACAGGCATGCTGGAGTGGAGGGCTGTTGTTAAATCTTGTTAAACAGCGATCGCCGCCCGCTGCTCCAAGTCCAAGAACGCTATCGAAGCCACAGTGTGCTTGCAGCACTGTCTTATACGGCAATATGCAGTGTATAGAGCTTATTAAGCGGGTCAACTACCATCAACGTGTATTATTTTTAAATGTCACACCCTGTTTAATCGTTAACTGAATAAAATACATGTACGTATACCGTTTTGGAACTATGATGACGATGTACTGAACTAATAGGCTTACGAATCGAAAATAATAACCTGGATTTGAGCAGCCGAAAACGTATATGAGTTGACACACGCAGTATGTAAGCTGATTAAACATAGAAAACGACAATAGGCAGAATTAATAATCGTTTTACCTCGACTTTCAACTGATCTCGACCGAAGCATAAATTTATGATGCACGAGTTAGCATCGATTCGTCGTTTCATATGCAGATGACGAATTCGTATTTTCGCGCACCGATAGCGCCTTTGGCATTTGGCATGTTGGTTTCGCGTCGTTTAGATTGGAGGCATGCCATTTCACCCCAGTGTCATATTAGTACTGCATATTAAATTGCATTTAAGACTGTTTATCTGATTCTTATGCGATGCGTATTTGTGAATCTCGATTGCAATTTCAAACCGCCTAAGCGAAGCCAACATCAGCGATTGATGTCGGCGGCAGCGCCAAACAAACAACTTGTTGACAGTCGTTCATTGTCGTTGACATTATTCACCTGTTTCTTGAGAATTGTCAAAGCAATTCTAAGTAGGTTTAAGCAAGCCCATTTGGCATTTCCCCCGGCGGCAGAAAATCGGGGTCCACGACCAACAGCCTTATATCCGAATTCGCGATATAACGTTGTTTTTTCCACTACGCACCGTGCTGTTTGAGGTAACATTAACATGGTAAAACAGTCCGTACATTGAGAAAGTGTCCCGCCATAGCAGGTGTCCGCTCATCGGAGGGTCCGTTAAAGGCAGGTACTACTGTATATCCAAACAAATTCAACATCAGATGGAACGTGAATGGTAAAGCACATCTAAGTTGGTCAACAATGAAATCAACAATGAAGTCAACAAGTGCATGGCAGTAAATCATTTTACTAGGTCTGCCACAGCTGCTTACTAGTCAGCCAGCATGAGCGGTACCAGTTTGATCAGGTGGCAGTGTTCAATCTGTACGATGGTGGTGGCATGTATGCATGCGTCTGTGCAAGTGCATGTGCAGACATCTCTAGAAAAGCATCTGACTGTGAGTCATGTTCATGTTATGAAACACAAACTTACCAAGGGATGCACTCTGGGTATTGAGAGAGTGGTCTGCAAACAGAGAACAAAATGTTGTGCTTCAATATTAAATTGATGCTAATACATGAGTCGTGTTTCTGTTCTCGGTCTGCAACATACACATGTACCGTGATGTGTAAGACAATATTAAAATTGGTTTAATGATAAATGTGACAGTGATTCATCTCACCCCAGACTACTCTGATCCAGTGCATTTCATCCCAGTGCATCTCAAAATAAAATACTTCCCCGACAAAAAAAATACTTCTCCATCCAATTGATTCACGGGGCTGATTTACCATGAGTGCCATTATTCAGCGAGTAAATTATCGACCAGTACACACAAATTGATCCCTAATTGATCATATTGATAATAGACAATAATTTGTATAACATTAAAGTTAGTTAATCGTAAATATAACCACACTGGTGTATCTCAGCACGTACCACTCTGATCCAATGCATTTAATCCCAGTGCATCTCAAACATAAAACACTTCCAACACCAAAACACTTATCCGTCCGATTGATTCCTGACGCGGTTGTACTACGAATATCATAATTCCGCGTGGTAATGTTCAGTCAGTGAGAATAATAATAATAGCAAAATAGTAGTAGTAGTAATAATAATAAACTGCTATTGTTCGAACATAAGAACGTATATCTGATCACATGTGAGTGGACTGTTTCATGAACCTGGCCAACCCTCCAATGACCAGGAAAACTACTAGAGTAATGAAGAATAAATCGATCATCTTCATTCTGGGATGACGTCAAATATTCTGTGTTATTCACAAGCCCAGATTCATCAGTGACTGGTCTGATCAGCAGGTGCGATAACCTGATATCTCAACCTGGTGGACAAACATGCCCCCATATGCCCGAAAATTAAAGGGGGGGTGAAGCACTCGAACAACCATAGCCCAAACATAATAACATACCATTTACAGTATATATCACCCTTATATGATGGGCGCAACGCCACGGTAATTTTGTAATATCCTTTTTAACTTTGCCATTATCTTCGCTGGGCGGCGCCATATTGCTCTGCGGGGGGTTCAGCGGCAGAGTGGTTTGAGTACGAGTTCCTGGCACCGCGTTCACACAGTAAAAACCTCTCGGAAAAACGGCCGAAACGCATGGAAAATCAAATAAAAAGAAAACTGGTGTGCACTGGATGGATCNTATACTGGTTATATTATATACTGTAGTTCAAGTTCATATAGTATATAAAATATTATTCGTTTTGATCACCAGTTGCTTTCTGGATAGTTGTTGTCAAATGCTGGGTTTCTGCCTGACATAGGAGCATCTGTCCACAGGCACAATTCACATCAGAAGGGCTGGTATATTACTGCCAGTCCATGAGGGTTTTACATTACAGCCCACTTGGAGGCATTATGTTTACAAATTAGACAATGGATTTGTCAATGAGGGAGGGCAATACACAACACAGTTCAATGGATCTTATATCTGCCATCAGACCATAGTACCTGAAAACACATTAAATTTGACTGATGCTTATCTGTGTGCAGTGTGCACCCGTGGGACAGTAGTGACTCACTGAAACTTCCAGTGCTATTACAATAATGATTGCAGTTTAACTTAAAACAACCATACTTCCATAACAGTTCCTTCCTTCCACCTCTTTCGATGACTATTTACGTGTTTGTTCATATTATGATGTATCGTGTAATAAACTTTTTCATTTTGCTACATTTCAACCAGCCAATTCTTTCCTCACCACACTTTATCCAACCATGAACACTGCCACCATGTATACCAAATTTCATCAAAATCAGAGTAATCAAGAATATCAACAGTTGGTTGATTTCATATGGGATTATTTAAAAAACCCACACCAAAGTAAAATGAGTAAATACACATATATTTTATTATTAATCTCTAAGAATTGTTAATGTTACATGGGATTAGCTCCTTTAGTAAAGTAAATATTTTATTTAAATAGCATTTGGTTAACATTTCAAAACTGACACATTGAATTATTACACTTAATTTTAATTAAAACTTTCATATATTTTTTAATTCCTCTTATATACAGACGTTCATAAAAGAATTACACATAAAAACCCACATTCTACAAACAACTGAACTGGTGTTAAACCTGAACTGTCTGAAGACACCACGTGCGGCATAGCCATAGCATAGGGCCGGGGCTCCGGGTATCGATGCGATGCCGATGCCATACGGCCTAATAATATAAAAAATGTACAAACGTGTCGAGAACTTCTGCCACTTCACTGTCTTTCAATGTTAAGACGGTCTTCAGGCGACCTCAACGTCCCTTTTGGTCTATCAGTGCCACTCGTGTGGCCAATCTCTCCTTTCTTCCTCTTCGCCGCGGAACACAACGGTGCACGTACAACTCGCCTATCACTGTCAACCATGTTCAACGTTGCCCGAATGTCAACAAACTTCGAGCAAATGTGCGTGGTGTGCGCGTCGATCCCGTATAATATATATATTTATATATATATATATACACACACACACACACATATATATATATATAT
>SDWI01002118.1:0-13879 GCA_009193005.1 Lamellibrachia luymesi
GTTATCTCATAAAATCTTTTATGCACCTGGTGAGTTGCATAAATTCATATACGCTTCGTTTGAAAATACATGTAAATGGTTTTGTTTCATTAAAACACATGACTGCAACTCTCTCTTTTTTGTGTGTTGATTTTCAGGCCAAAAATACGATGGTGTAAGTTGTGTTCAGGGACTTTTGTATTGTCACAGATAGTTGACTCAAAATAACTTTCTCAACAATTGTTTTAGACCAGTCGATAACATCGCGATAATTGTTTCATATTTCCATATAAAATGCATCTATTAATGGTAGCTGTACAAATTTTGTTGAACTGGTGTGTTTTTATTATTGTTTAGTGTGCTTCACCTAGAAAGATTGATAACACGATCTAATGAGGATCGATAAATCAATCAAGACAGTTTATTAAACCAAATCAGTTTGTAATACAGTTATAAAGAGATTCAGCTTATAGTTGATAAGTTAAACTATTCAAAGTGACTTTCTAAAAAAGAATGTTGCACCATGGACAGCAGTCATCCGGGGTCGGTCACCTCAATGGCGGTGGTCTCTCTTTTTTTGTTGTTGATTTTCAGGCAAACAAAACGATGGTGGAATTTGTGTTCAGGGACCTTTGTATTGTCACAGATAGTTGACTCAAAATAACTTTCTCAACAATTGTTTTACACCAGTCGATAACATCGCGATAATTGTTTCATATTTCACTATTAAATGCAATTATTGATGGTAGCTGTACAAATTTTGTTGAACGGGTGTGTTTTTATTATTGTTTAATGTAGTTCACCTAGAAAGATTGATAACACGATATAAAGGGGACCGATAAATTAATGAAGACAGTTTATTAAACCATATCAGTTTGTAATACAGTTATAAACAGATTCAGCATATAGGTGATAAGTTATACTATTCAAAGTGACTTTCTAAAAAAGAATGTTGCACCAAGTCGAAAAAATAGCATTAATTCTTCAATGTGTCCACATGGAATACAAATATGTTTTGATATCAGTTCAATTCAAATTTATTGTAACTCTTTATACGTACAGAACAAATCAGAGTGAAATCCTATCTACTAACATAAAGAGAACAATATGGGAAGAACAATGTACAATGTTATGATCCCTAGTATATATTTCAATATATATTCACATATCTTAGTAATAAACTAACACAGCGTGCAGGTGTAGAAAACTAATCGTGATTGTGTTACATGTTAACATCATTATGTAATATATTTGTTTTAATATACATTTGTAGTGCATTATTGAATATATAATCAATTCTAGTGTTGTGTTAAAATAATTACAAATTGCAGCACCTTTGACTCTCATAGAATGCAGGCGTATTTATAAAGTTGCCATAAATTTGTATTTGTGTAGATTGTCTTGTATTGTAACTGTGAACAAAATTATTATATTTAAACATACTGTAAAAAAGGGAAGGTAGAAGACCACTGTCGTATTTATACATAAACATTTGTATTCAGTAGATAAAGTTGCATAAGCGTTAAGATATTTAGCAATTTAAAAATAAGCTTTGTATGGGCTGATATATTAGCTGAGAAAAGCATTCTTGCGGTTTTTTCTTAACCTTTGCAATACTGGAACAATTTGAATCAAATGCACTTCCTCACATTTCCGTACAGTAAGTCAGGTATGGGAATAGAAACGAGTAATACAAAGTGACCAAGCATGATCTCATGATTTAAATTGGTTAATACGTTCAGCCCAATTAAGTTTGTTATCAATAGTGACACGGAAAAATATTGTAGAAGATACTTACATAACAGTATTATCATTAATCTCAAGTAATATATTTTCTGTTGGATGTTCTAAATATAATGCAGTACGTCTTATGAATGTTAAAAGATAACTTTCCTTAGCGTACATTTCGTTACGCTGGTACAATGGGTCAATCATTAAGGGTGTGGTTTCCTATGGTCTTGTTAAAGAGGATCTCCGATTCGCATTCGAATACCACTGTCGTATTTATACATAAACATTTGTATTCAGTAGATAAAGTTGTCTAAGCGTTAAGATATTTAGCAATTTAAAAATAAGCTTTGCATGGGCTGATATATTAGCTGAGACAAACATTCTTGCGGTTTTTTCTTAACCTTTACAATTCTAGAACAATTTGAATCAAATGCACTTCCTCACCACATTTCCGTACAATAGGTCAGGTATGGGAATAGAAACGCGTAATACAAAGTGACCAAGCATGATCTTATGATTTAACTTGGTTAATACGTTCAGCTCAATTAAGTTTGTTATTAATAGTGACACCGAAAAATATTGTAGAAGATACTTGCATAACAGTATTATCATTAATCTCCAGCAATATATTTTCTGTTGGATGTTCTAAATATAATTGTAAGTGCTAATAATTGTATATACTGCTAGTGCAGTTGTGTGGTGGCGCCATCTGGCAGATGCATGTGTGCTAAAGAGAATGGGAAGAGAGATTCCGCTAGGGTATAGCCAGCATCGTGGTTTTTGTGCGCGGCTCGCGTTATATGCGAGAAATACAAAGAATTAAGAGATGACAACTCTGGGATCAAGGTAAAGGCATGTATAATGTACTATAGCAAACTGTATGCTATTTTTTGAGTGTATAACATTAATTACATTTGATAAAACATGACTTGTTGGCTAGCTATTGTTTTTCCAAGGACTCAACTTCAAATTAGTAGTAATGAGGGGTATTTTATGCCTTTATTGGTAATGTTCATGTTTTCTACACATTTGTGTTGTATTCATGTATACATTATTTTTGCATTTCAGTTTTACGTAAATAAACAGCCACAGCTATGATTGATTTGGAATTAGTGTTCATAGTTGGTGTATGAACCGCTACAATAATGCAGTACGTCTTATGAATGTTCAAAGATAACTTTCCTTAGCGTACATTTCGTTACGCTGGTACAATGGGTCAATCATTAAGGGTGTGGTTTCCTGTGGTCTTGTTAAAGAGGATCTCCGATTCGCATTCGACTAGACACTCCAAGACGAACATCTGCAGACGTCTTACTTCCGTCACTTGCCTCAGCCAGAATGGGGTGGATGTGGGGTGGAAGTGTGGTGGAAGTTTCACACACCAAAAATATACTATTAATATCAGGGTCATCTGCTATACTACTAATGCACAGAAATAACACATCATAAACACAATTCAAGTGGCAATATTCAGTCAGTAGAATTTATGTTTTCCGTTTCAGCGTCTCGGCTTACACGACCAACTCATGGCTGTGGAATTTGCCGGAGCACTTGTCTCGGTATTTCGATGGCGAAGCTGCCATGATGTAAATAAGTGTAGAATAAACAGCTTTTTTATTTTTTTTATCGGCCGGTATTATTTCGATTCCTAACCAATGTCGCCATTTATCAGATGATAGGTTATTTGGAAATTTGCCTAACTGTCTGCTTGCTTCCAATGCAAGCAGCAAAATTATATGTGTTGCGACCGCTGTACTTTTTCTTTTGATTTCATACTTGTGTGATAAACACAAGATAATATGTACTTTATCATCATTTTTCTTTAAATGTGACACAAATCCGTACAAAACGAGATACAGACTTACACTTCCAAATTCACAAAGACCCATATTCCATATGGGATGTCTATTCCACGTGGCAGGTTTTTCTGGCATTGTTTCAAGACACTCTTTCCCTCAAAATAAAAGTTAGCTTGGGCCTACCTTACCATAAGTCATGACAATTGGCAGTCAGCAGCTTGGTTGGGATTCGACAATTGGCTTATCTACGTCATCCACTGTGATTTATGACATTTAACCCCAGACAGCCCTGTCTAGCGCTAACATAGGAGTGGTTGTCCATTTTCAGAGTTTTCCTTCTTTGGAGTTAGTGAGTCCACGACAGGTTTTCTTTTCATTTCCCTGCGTTTGATATCTTATTTACAATGGCATTGACACGCAGTAGAAGGGACGTGACGTGACGTAGCCCGCCCTCCTATCTATCGCGGTCAACGGCGGCGTGGTGGCTCTCGGGAAAAACGATAGCTCGGTACTGGAACCTCCTCATGCCGTAGGAGACGTTCCTCCTCATCATCTTGAGGTGGGCGTACAGCAGCGGACTATCGAGGGCGACCACCAAGGCGATGGAGATGACCAGCAGCACAGACGCGACGATTCCAGTGGCCATGTGATCCACTTTATCGTCCGACGCCTTGTAGCCGATCTTCGCCATCATCTTCTCCTTCGGCGTCTTCGGTTCGTCCTCTTTGATCACAAAGTCCCAGTCTCCGGTGCTCTCTGAAAAGCAGACCATTTGTAATAATGGTAATGATGATGATGATAGAACTTCTACAGCGCCTTGATCCTCTGGGACCAGAGCTCAAAGCAGCAGACCAGGATCGTTAACCATGATATCGTGAACAGGGACGCGCAGGACGTGCATATGATATCAGTTAATTCGGAACAACACAATCTCTCAAGCTAAAGAAGAAAAAACAGACGAATCATGAGCAGAGGTGTAGCATACAAAACTATATTTGATATTTTATCGCAGCTTGACATATAATTCTAATAAGAACGCTACATTTATCCTTGATAATACTGGACAGATAATATCGTATACTTGTCTCAATAGCAGCAATAGTTCCCTGAGTAAATAAAACTTCAAGTGGTAAAGTACTATATAGATGCTGCTAAACCCACCGATACAGAAGGGGTCATCGCCTGTCCATTGAAGATCTGATGAACAGACCTTCGCCAACTCTCCAGACACGAGCTCGAAACGGGGCAGACATTTGTAGGTGACTCGTTGTTCGAACGATTTCTTATCGACGCACCAGGTTGTATTGGCCACTGCAGGAGGATCGTTGCACCGCATAACTGCAAGAGAAGTTGTTATCACTAACTGTGTGTGGTCGTGTGTCTGTGTGCGTGCGTGCGCGAGTATATGCGAGTGTGTGCGTGTGTGTTTTGGTGTGTACGAGTGGGTGCGGGTGTGTGCGAGTGTGTGCGACTGTATGCGAGTGTGTGCGGGTGTGTGCGAGTGTGTGCGGGTGTGTGCGACTGTGTGCGAGTGTGTGCGAATGTGTGTGGGTATGTGCGAGTGTGTGCGGGTGTGTGCATGTGTGTGTATGTGCGGGTGTGTGCGTGTGTGCGTGTGTGTGTGTGGGTGTGTGCGAGTGTGTGCGAGTTTGTGCGAGTGTGTGCGAGTGTGCGCGAGTGTGCACGAGTGTGTGCGAGTGTGTGTGGGTGTGTGCGAATGTGTGCGAGTGTGTGTGAGTGTGTGCGAGTGTACTCGAGTCCGCCATGTAGTTACTGGTGGTTCTCAACAAACATTCACAATTATTTAGAATGACGGAAATGGTGATGTGCAGTAAAACATTATTATATTAATGGCATCACCAAGAGAACGACAGAAAGTCGTACCTATCTCTCTGGAAAGGTGTACTGACATCAATAACAATGGTGTGTACTCTCACTTACTGGCGCAAGTTGGTTCTGTTCCATTCCAGGAACCGTCTAATTGGCAGGTGCGATGTTTGTCGCCAGATGTCATAGCGAATCCCTTGTGACATTTATATGAGACTTTCGATCTGTAGCTGAGTGACTTCGCTTCGACGTAACAGTTTGCGGGTGGTGCTGGGATCTCGCATTGTATTTCTAATAAAATAATTATAGTTTCTCATGAGTGTGCGCGTGTGTGCGTGCGTGCGTGCGTGCATGTGTGTTTGCTATGTTCAAATTAAGCATTTTAATGCATTTTTAAAATAGACAGAACTTATATAATAAAATAATATTACAAGATGTAAGTATGACTAGAAATAAAATACAGTGGATGGATATAATAGTTGTTCACTGTCTGTGGTCTATGGCGAAGACCACCAAACGCACGCTCGAATCAGATACAAGGAATGTTCTTATATTATCCTATAATAAATATTCCACAAAGAACTAGAGGACATGGCTGGCTGTTGTTATTCACAAATGTGCTCTACAACACTGTTGTTAACACAAACACCTACCGCTGCAAACAACTGGTTCTCCCAACCAAGTCGCCGACTTGCCACAGACGAGAGGAGCTCCGATGACTTCCACCTTGTAGCCTTCGTCACAGGCGTATTGCGCCGTGGCCATAAACGTTGTTGACGTCAGATTCTCGGTGTGGGCGTTAGACACGGCCGGAGGAGTGCCGCAGTCGATCTCTGTCAGAAGTGTTTATAAACATTTTCTGTAAACGAGTTTTAATCCCGAGATACGTATGTTTATATAAATGCTTGCTTTGCAATTTAAAGGTCAGTTTGTTCTTACACGAAGCAAAGCCACCTGTCAGTTTGTTCTTACGATAAACAAAGCCAGTCAGCCCGTTTGTTCATACAATAAACAACGCCAGCTAGTCAGTTTGTTCTTACGATAAACAAAGCCAGCCAGCCAGTTTGTTCTTGCGATAAACAATGCCAGCCAGCCAGTTTGTTCTTACGATAAGCAAAGCCAGCCAGGATGTTTGTTCTTACGATAAACAAAGCAAGCCAGCCAGTTTGTTCTTACAATACATAAGTCTAACCTCCCAGTATGTTGCAAGAAACATGGGCAAAATGTTTTCGTTGTGCTGCTGCACACAAACTAATAACATATATGGAAACATTCTTAGTAAGCCAAACTATTTAAACGTTTTCCTAAAGTAAATATGCACACTGCCCGGTGATGTCGTTATTGACAGGCTTTTTCACACAATAATCAAATACAGAACTGTGATTGTATTATACGTAACCAATAATGAGACTTTCTGTACACTGTATAGTCCAAAATACAACATACAAAAAATATATTATCTATGAAATCACTGACGCATGTTTTGCTTGTTTTGTGGAATGACATATTATAGTTATATACGCATGAATATTCAGTAAACTAATAATGTCAATAGCTTGTCAAACATGACCAAACTTAGCAAAAACAGGAAAGACGAAATGGTAACGAAAATGAAACGGTTACGTTGCGCAAACGTTGTAAGAATTTGATTTAACGTGTCGCAAAGACACCGCACAGTTGAACGCAATTTGCGACGTACTTGTGCAATTAGGCAGGGGACTGTCCCACTGTCCCTCTGGTGTACATCGGGTCTCGTTGCTGCCCGTCGCTATGGAGTATCCAGGGACACATTTGTACGTTGTCAGTGACCCCGGGGTCAGTCCGGCAGACAAGAAAAGCAGTTTGGAGTTATCCGGTACACGTATCTTCTCACACAGGATCTCTGTGAAAATGAGAGAATGAGTTAGACATATACCATGTGACACGATAGACAAAGGGCATACAGACATATTTATTTAATATTTTTTTAATATTTAACACAAATCACGAGTCAAGGAGACTCTCGTTGATACAAACAAATGTCGCTAATGTGGGAGCCACATTTTGTCAACAAAACTATTAATTATGTAACGTCAAAAACAAAAATAAAAACATGAACAAATATGTCTCTCTAATACCCTTATATCTCGCCGCTCACCGGCCGGAAGAGTATTATTTCTACAGCGCACAAGACGTACCAAGATACTAAGGCAAATGTCATGATAACTTGACTGACCTTCACAGATGGGACGCTGACCACTCCACGTCCCATCGCCCTGACACACTTGGGAGAAGTCCCCGCCTGCTGCCCGGTAACCCGGGGAACACCGGTAGGTGGCGCTGGCGTGCACTGACAGGGACGGGTGTGAAACAGTGGCCCCCAACACTGGCATTGGTTTGTTGCACAGCATTTCTGGAACATAATGAATATATGTAATCATAACTGCCTTTATTTGTCCGTTCTCCGATAGCGATGGTCACGTTACGACTGCTGGACTCTTGGTGCAGTAAACCATATCCTCTTGGGGAAGCCTTAACCCCTAATTCGAATCAGGAATTTAAGATAATATATGGCCACTTCTCACGAATCGTCGACAATCTACTTTGGTGGCAATAAATACTTCTAGATAATGCTTCGGAGACTGGAATTATGTTCTGCAAGTCCGTCTAGGTGAGAGCTTTCGGGAGTGTACACTTTCGCCCACGTACATTGAAAGCATCAGTAATACGTCCTTGACCGTCGAATTTGAATGACGAATCCAAAACACTGCATCCAAATGCTTACTCGCTCAACCATCGTCTACCTCATTCACTAACGCACACCGACCGACCGACCGACCGACCGACCGNCAACTGGTCACCGGTCTGGTTGACGATGACAACGTGGGCAGTGGGAATGACCGGACATGTGATGGCTGCAGTAAAAACATGTAATGCATCATCTAAAATCGTTGACTAATGTGCGTGCGTGAGTGCGTGCGTGAGTGCTTGCGTGCGTGCTCCATAATCGGTTTCTCTAACCCCATACCGCTTAAACAAGAAACAGCCCTGATTCACTCACGTTGACATTTGATGGTGACACCTGTCCACAGACCCTGTGTTGTGCACGAGGACCGAGTAGTGCCAGATGTGAGTAGGTAGCCTTTCTCACAGACGTAGTCCGCCCGGCCATTCATCCCCTTTCCCGACTCCTCCACTAGTGTGTGCAGCGGCTGCGGCGGGGCGCCACATGTCACCTCTGCAACGCCATCTTACATGTTAGTGTTATTTATCTTAAGTAAATGTAAAACTGTCTGAACTTCTTGTGCTTGAATTGACCAAGAGAAAAGTTAAGGAAATGTACATTAAAGGACGTTTTAATATTGGAAAGCGTTTTTACGTTCAAAATGTCAAACTTTTTCCATTTGATAACATATTAAGCGTACGCGTTCTCTCGGTTTGTGACATTCGCACACATGGACATATAAGCGACCAATTGGGAATCGCATTTGGTTATATATTTGTCGTTCGGAGACGCGAGGAACTTCTGTTGAGAACTTGGATGACAAATGAAAAGGTTAAGTTATGACCGATGATATCAGAAACAAACAATCAATATGGAAATGTATCCAGTGTAATAAACATAAAAACAATGTATGCTAATTACACAATACATGCAATATTATTTAATATAACAAAACTACATGAATTATGTTTACGTAAAAGGAAACAACAACATTATATATTTGACATTTTTGGCAAGTTTGTTTAGCATTTTAACATTAAATAATTGAATTGTGTTAGCGAACCCCGACAGACGATGGTGACGTCACTCCAATGGCCGCTCTCCCGACACAGCGCGGTGTTGTTGCCAGATTCCTGCTCGTAGCCCGTCTCACATGTGTAGATCGCCTTCATACACGAAATCAACACACAACATTACTACACATGTCAACTCTTCAAGTGACCACGACACCACATTTTTGAAACAAATACATTTAAATGAGTGTAGAAATTCCCCGAATAGACACGTTGCAAAAAAACTAGAGTACCCAAGTATTGCTATCGCCAAAGCTAACACGTACCTGCGAAATGTATCATTATCATTAATAATCGTTATGCAGTTAATAATAGAAAACGAACTAAACCAGACTATATGTAAATCCTTGTTACGAAGTGTCTGAAAAATGCCATATAATCGCTACATGAAACAAAATGAAACCGTCAACAAATGTGGACTCTTTCCAGCGAGCACACAAATCAAAAGTAAAAGTTACTACAGACACAACGCTTCAATTAGAAAAACGTGATAAATATCCAAATGAAGTGCAATTTACGAACCTTCGCGTTGAGCTTCCTGCCAGTTACTCTCATTTTCGAGTGCTCGATTTGTCGCGGCTCGTCACACGTGATTTCTGTCAGTACATCAACGGAAGGAGTTTGATTTTTATACATTTGTACAATGGGCCATGTTTATCAAGCCAACAGTATATGCCCAATATAGTGAAAAGACCAAATAAATGAAGTTTATTAATGGTGTAAGTGAAATTACTTAAGAAAGTAATGGTGGTGGTGGTGGTAGAGGTGGCGGTGGCTGTGGCTGTGGCGGTGGCGTTGGCGGTGGCGGTGGCGGCAGTGGCGGTGGCGGTGGTGGTGGTAGTGGCGGTGGCGGTGGTGGCTGTGGCGGAGGCGTAAGCGGTGGTATGGTTGTGGTTTTAGTGGTAATATTAGTTCATGGGTGGTGGTGGTATTAGTGATGTGTTGTGGTGGTTTTCTAATATCTATACAATCTTACCCTTCTTTAACAGTTCCTTAATAGAGTAAGCGTACCTCCCTGCTAAACTTTCACCCACCAACACATAGGGGATCGTCGCCCTGCCATTGCGCTTCCTTGTTACATCGCTTCGTCAGGTTGCCTTGTTCCAGTCTGAAGCCGTTGACGCATGCGTAATGGGCATATTCATTCATCCGGGTTCCGCCGACATCCAGTAGGGTATTGTTGACTTCCGGTGGCTTCGAACACTTTATTTCTACAAAAAGGAATGGATTGATTGATTACTGCGTAGCTATAGGGAAATAGACATTGTGACATTCTGTTTCCCAGTATTCGCACACGTATGATTGCATGCATGCATTAACACATATTTATACTCGTGCATTCTCTCACGTATTGACTGATCTCTCACTCGCTCACGTGCCTACCCATTACCTTACTATCTTTCATTCACTCACTGATCCAATTGCTCCAACATTTATGCAACATATACATACACATGCTTCATGCGAGCGTGCGTACGTACATGCGTACGTAAGTGGGTGCGTGCGTGCGTGCGTGCGTGCGTGCATACATGCATTCATACATGCATGCATACATAGATACATACATACATATATACAAGCACGCACGCACGCACACACACACACACATACACACGCATAAACACACACTCGCACACACTCGGGCACAGTCGCGAACACTCGCACACACTCGCACATACGCACGCACGCACGAACACACACACACACACACATCAACACATACATCCTTGCATACCCCCTACCCACATACCTACGTAAACACACTAACCTTCACACATGGGTGGTGTTCCAGTCCACTGCTTGTTCTCCAGACAGGTTCGGGTCCAGTTTCCCACTCCGCGCTTGTATCCCTCCTGACAGTCGTACGTGATCGTTGTCATGTAGGTCGTCTCTTCAGGGACGTCGTAGAGGGCGTGGGCCACCGGGGCCAGACTCCCGCACGATACGACTGACAACGGAACAACACAAACGGTAGACGATTGCTTGAAAATCACACTACACCTGCAGAAATATCATTTTGTTGAACTCTTAGGCAGAACACAACATTTAAACACATTGAATTAGCCGGCCAGGCTTGCAACTCTGCTGCTAATTCCACCAGCTAATGATTTGTGTAAGACATAATACGGTATTATTACAATTAAATTGTGCCTGTTAAATTGGACTAATACAAAATAAGATATTAACAAGTAAATTCTGTGTTTAGCTACACTTCACTGATTTGCCTGTTATGATTGTTATGACAGGCAAATACGTTGGTCCACTTACTTCAACAAAGTGGTTTGATTGCTTAATGACATATATTTGTTCACTGCACACTGTCTGTTATGGTCCAAGTAGGTATATGTTTATCTAAATATGATCACTGCTATGAAACGTCTCATTCTGATTTGATGATCTACGTAGTTCCACTCACTTCGACAAAGTGGCTTGATGCCGGACCATCTGTGATTAGCCAGGCACGTTCTCTCGGTGTCACCCGCGATCAGGTCAAAGCCCGTCATGCAGGAATACGTGACAGTCGTCGCGTAGGCATACGAGGTGGCGTTGACGTCTACTTCAGTGAAGGACGGATACTCAGGCGCGGGACATCGGATCGCTGAAGAGATGTAAAAAGAATATCATTAAGTGCAAGGACGTAACTGTAATTTCTAGGGCAGCTGAGTACTTTTAAAAAGTGTGTGTGATTGCTAACACTAGTCGGAACGTCTTAATGAAATGTTTTGTTTTACGTCTATTTACAGTGCTACATCGTTGTGTTCTCTGTGAATGGTTATATTATTGTTTCTCTCCTTTCTCTTATTATTTCTAAACTGGTCCTTTTTCCCAACTGGTCCTGACCACCTTTTCACCCGTTCACCTACCCATGCATTGCGGGGGGTCGGCACTCCAGTATCCATCCAAGTTACACACCAGCTCCAGACTTCCGTTGATCTGCCTAAAGCCCTCTGCGCACCTGTACCTTACCACGGACCCGGCGATGGTGGAGCCTGGGTCAGAGATGATCTCGGAATGTCGTGGGTGAGTCAGGTTTGGGCAGTGGATCCCTGGAACAGCACAGTCAAGCTTTGACGCACAAATTACATTTTCTTGATTAACCGTATACTTCCTGCCGTTACGTTATCACGAAACATAAAATACTAATGTGTAACATGGATAGGTTATCCAATTTTATAATATGTAATACAGGTTATACGAAGATCATCCTTATCTTCAATTCTTTATAATATACACGCGCATACAAACGTATACGTATACAAACATATATAACGCATACAAACACACACGCACACTCACACACACAAACACACACACACGCATGCATGCACGCACGCACGCACGCACGCACAGACACACCAATTTGACAACGCTTTGACTAGCCAGTTATTGATTATAGCAGTTTATCTATAAAACGCAAGGACAGTACGACTCATTGCTGACATTTCAAACAGTACTATATCAGAGATGTTAGTCTTTATTAAGTTTACGTCATAATTCTATGTCTACACACGATTAGAAAGGCTTACTTTCACAGTGTCCCGTGATATGTGGGGTCCATTCCCACTCCAAGGTGCACCTCTGTACTTGCGGCCCTTGTAGCACATAGCCGAATTCACAACTTAGTTCACAGGTGCCGTTGTAGAGACTCTTCTGTGTCGCACAACGTGTGCTGTTGTAGCGCCCAAAAGTGATGTTTGTCAAAGGTTCGCAGGTGATCGCTGCAAGAAAAGGAGCAGTGACAGGAAGCGACAATGCAGTAATAGTGAAGTGTCGAAGGACATTGCAAGTGGAAGAATGAAGACATTAGAATAACTGCACATGACTACACACCATGTGTGTGTGGGGGGGAGGGGGTGCGTGCGGTAAGTGCGCGCGTGCGTATGTGCGTGCGTGTGTGTGAATGTGCGTATCTTCTCTCACCAACTTTCGCTCACTTTACAAACGTTATATATTTGTTACTGTTATTACATATCCAATGTTGCTAGATATAAACTATAATTATGATATAACAAAAATGTGTCGCATAAGGTGTCATTGAGGGGGGACAGAGCACATGCAAATATTTTACTTTATCAAATCATTCCCCAGAAGATTAGAAAAGTATAAAGAACACACTTGTTATTCAAAGCTGTGTTGCTTGCAATACATAGACAAACGTGCTAACCTTGGCACGTTTCGTTGGCAGATGTCCAATTCCCCGTGCCGTTGCACTTCGTTTTCACGAAACTAGCTTCACTCAGATACTGGAATCCGATATCACATGTGTAACGGGCGGTGTCTTCAAATGTCGTCCCGTGGAACTGTAATGCAGCATAGGTCAGGTTCTGTGGCGGGCCGCAGTTAATTTCTGAACATAACACAATAGATACTAATTTTACAGCGGTTTGACTAGCCAATTATTGATTATAACATTTTATCTATCAAACGCAAGGACAGTACGCTTCATTCAGTGACAATAACCGATAATGCAGTAATGGTGAAATCTGGAAGGACATTGAAAATGGAAAAATGAAGAATAACTACATATGACTACACACCATGTGGGTGCGCGTGCGCGTGCGCGAGGGCGCGGACGCGGGTGCGGGTGCGTTATCACGAAACATAAAATACTAATGTGTTACATGGATAGGTTATCCAATTTTATAATATGTAATACAGGTTATACGTAGATCATCCTTATATTTAATTCTTTGTAATATACACACGCATACAAACGTATACGTACACAAACATATATAACGTATACAAACACACACGCACACACA